>OY101441.1:59842347-60052349 GCA_956483585.1 Gymnocheta viridis | reverse complement strand
GTTTTTGGTTCTTTCGAAAAGGGAATTTTCCAATCTTCGCGCTCTGCTTTCTCTGTATCTCGCGAGGCGTTTTGCGTATGCCGCAAGCTGTTGGATTTTCTTGTCTTTTATTTCCACTAACGCTGCTTTCTGTTAGTTCATTAATTTGGACAGGATGAATGATGTCTTTCACTAGCTTCCTAATTATTATTATTATTATTATTATTATTATTATTATTATTATTATTATTATATTATTATTATTATTATTATTATTATTATTATTATTATTATTATTATTATTATTATTATTATTATTATTATTATTATTATTATTATTATTATTATTATTATTATTATTATTATTATTATTATTATTATTATTATTATTATTATATTATTATTATTATTATTATTATTATTATTATTATTATTATTATTATTATTAATTATTATTATTATTATTATTATTATTATTATTATTATTATTATTATTATTATTATTATTATTATTATATTATTATTATTATTATTATTATTATTATTATTATTATTATTATATATTATTATTATTTATTATTATTATTATTATTATTATTATTATTATTATTATTATTATTATTATTATTATTATTATTATTATTATTATTATTAATTATTATTATTATTTTTATTTTTATTATTATTAAGGATGATTTTGCAGGCTAATAGGGACATAAGTGCTTTTGGCCTGCACACACTTTAATATCGTTATTAAGACGCATTGGCGCATTGACGCATGACTGATATTTTTTACGTGATGGTTAAATAAATTCAAATAGAAACTTTTTTGTTCTCCTGAAGAAAAAAATACTTTTCAACATATGCAGGTAGTCAGTCATAAAATCACAGTTAAGAAGAATTTCGCAGGATTTAAAGGGTCAAGAAATGCTGTTACTAATATTTTTTACTAAAGAAAGCTATTGAGATGGATAATGCGAAGCTAGAGTTTTATTTTTCTTTTTGTTGGAGAAAAATTTTACCAGCTCAAACTTTTTAACATATTGTCTAATTCCGGATGTGCAGTAAAGTTTTAAATATAACTAGGATTTTACAATTCTGCAAATACATTTCCAACATTATGGCCCTTATTGAAGGCGATATTAATTTCTTTTTAATTTTTTTAAAAACAGATTTTTTATTTTACAAAAATTTTTGCATAAAAGGTTATAAAGCATTTAATTTTTATATATATTTTTTTACTACGAGATATACAGTTAAGTTTTCAAGATCTTGAATTTATTGGTTTTAAAATATTTTTTTTTAATTTCTTCAAGCTACACAATTTCAAGGATTAGTGTGAAAGCCCAAGTTTTTGATAAAATTAAATTTCATTATTTAAAAAAAAGAAAACTTTCCAAATTTAGAACTTATTTTCTTATTTATAATAGATAATATGATAAATATTCTAGACTTTTGTTAATAGCTGCTGTTGGCTAAGTATCACTAGTTTTTCCGACTGCCGCAGTTTTAATACTTTAGTCTTAAGCTTTAATAACTAAAATTAAAACTTCTTGTAAAATTGAGTGCTACTTTAGTAAACTTTTTGTTGGTTTTAAGTTTTTTATTTTTATTTTTCATTTTGTGAAACATTTTATTTCAGCTTAAGGATTTTGTGTAGTGCCTGTTTTCACTTTAGGTCTTGTCATTTTTAAGTTTAATATATTAAATTATTTAATATTTTTGGACCACTGCAAGAATTACAAGAAATACAAAATTGTGGAATTTTTGTTTTTTTTTTAAATGTAATTGTACGAAAAAAACGAATACGTGTGACATCGTGGGCCTGGCAGTTACATTTTTATTTTAAATCGATTTTCTTTCTCAAACTAAATATTCATTAAAGTAATCACAAGCAAATATTAAACACAAAAAGGATTTCCTACAACTTCCTAGATATCTGATCCAATAAATTAGTAAAAAAAACTTATTTTTATTGTTTATTGTAAATTAAAGTTAAGTAGTAAAAAATTAAAAACTATTAAATAACTTTTTTCTTAAATTTCTTCTTTAAAATTTTAAATCTTATTTTAAAATTAACAGAATTCTGAAGGTGAATTTAAGTCACAGTCATACGTGGCGAATATTTGAATTAATAGACATAATCAAAATATTTCTGTGAAAATTATATACAATTATTCATGGCATATGGCCAAGTCCCAGAAACAGTCCACCAACCAAAATTTTTTGGAATTTATCCAACTTATTTTGTATCTTTTTTTAATGAATATTAGAATAGATATATAATTTTATAAATAAAAAAATGTATTTTGATGATCATTAATGCATAAATTATAACCAAATCCTACCCAACCACAGATCTTCTAATTTAACACCAGAAATTAAAAATTTTTAGGTATTCATATCATTACTTTAATGTTAATGAAGATGGCCTGAGCGAAATATTTTTATACATTGAATTCAGTTCAATTTTAGTAAAAAAGTTTTGTCATTACTATTTTAAAAACATTGGAATTAAAAATTAAATTTCATAACTAAAAATAGAATGGAAAAAATGTAGCATGTGTTACGTAGATTACGTCATAAGGGTTTCAAATAAGTTATTTTAGAATTCTCCTATATTCATCTTTTTTTAGAAACTAGATTCTGTGCGCTTTTTTATGCGAAATTCGCTAAAAATTACGAAAACACACTTTAACTCTCAAAACTACTTCCGTTTTTTGTAGCATGAGTCACAAAACTTTGTGATCAACTATTTCGCAACAAATACCTGCTAAAAATATTTTTGTGCCATTCGAAAGTACACTTATATCCAACTAAACACCATGCATAAGTTGACGGTACATCTTTTTAAAGACCAAAAAATTTTTATATATTAATGTGAACACGCGTACAAATGTAGCGTTTTTCACGCTGTATATGCCCATATTTAAAATTTAATTATGCAAAATAATATTATCAATATGTTTAATAAGAAAAAATTTTGATATATTGCATTTTAACTCAAACAAAATTTTAATGAATATCAGTTTAAAAATGTAACATACTGAGTGGTAATGTTTTTTCCATTGTGCTGTATTGGTTTTTTAAGTTTATTAAAGCAATTTAAAGGAATTTTTAAACTTAAAAGATAGAACCGCTACAGCGCTTATTTCACCTTTCTGATATCCTTGATTAGCGTTTTAATAAGAATAAAAAACAAGATGTATTCATTCCCATTTTTGCACCGACTTTGAAAAAAAATGAATTGAAAAAGACACTTTTAAAATTAACGAGTTTTTCATAAATTTCCCTCTTTTTAGACAGTATAATGCAAAATTATAATTAAATCAAATTAATACAAAATAAATAAAATATTATCGGACCCGTTCATAAAAAATATTTTTAATTTGTAAGAGATTTATAAAGCAGATTTCTATACAACATCTTTTTGATAAACCTTTTATAGACCAAAAATATTTTTTTTATGAATAAGTCTGTATTTTTTATTTTAAATGATATTTCAATACAAAAAAATGCTATTTTATCAAATGTAATAATACTCATTTGCATGATATTTGAATCAGCACTTAAGAACGTAATTTTAGATCCTGATCATAATTTTAGCTGAAGTTTTCTGCATTTCGATATCAGCCATCAACTTTTAGGATTTTATCAAATTCCTCTAATTTTGTCGATTCGATTTTTAAACTAAATTTTCATTGACTAAATAATAAATGCAGAATTAATAAATAAAAAAACATAAATATTTAAATTTGAAATGTGTGTCTTAAGTCTTTTGTTTACGATACAAAAATTCGTTGAAAGAAATGATTGAGCCACGAATAAAATAATAATTCTAACAAATTCGTTTAAACTATTTTTTTAATGGTCCCAAAAATTCCAAATTTATTTCTATTTTCTAATTTATCTTTTTAATAGCAAACGTAATGGAAATTTGTAATTCAAAATACAAGAAAATTATTTGTCGTTATCTAAAGTAGAAAACGAAGATAACATTTTCTTGTTTTTTTTATATTCTCTTCCATTTAATAATAAGGGTGTGCCCATATATTAGCGGATAGTGTACTACACTATTAGCCTGCGGGTTTGCTCGTTCCATTCCATCCAAGACTCTGACTATTGCTGCAAACAAGCCAGAAAGACAAAAGCAGTTTGGATTTGTTAAAAAGAAAAATTAAAGAAGAAGACAAATTCTTACAGAATGATGGAGAAGACTTAAAGTTTTCTTTACGTTATGTGAGTTGTCAAGAGATTAAAGTTTTTAATAGTGCAACCGCATATCCAATAAACACTTCCTAATATTTTGTTTGAGCTAACAAAGAAAAAGGTAATTTACTTTTTCCGAAGATGGAACAGGCCACATTTTTTAATCATTAATTTTCGCGAAAATTCAATTCTTATGTACAAAATCAGAATATTCGGTATAGCAGTTGCAGCAGAAATGGCTTTCGCAAGATTTAATTACAAGACCACAAACAAGCAAAGGACAAGTAAAACCAAATAAAATCTTTGAAGAAAAAACACAACATCAAAAAATTATAGCTTGACTACTCGCTCTCGAAAGCAGTTTTGTGCTACTGACAGTCTATTTCCGTTCTTTAAGGTCCAGAAGATAACATGAGTCTCTCAATAGTAGTCAGTTGTTTTCGACAGCGGGTAGACAAGCCATAAATTTTTGGTATTGTGTTAACGTGAAGTCGACGTCGCCAACTGGAATAAGGGTGAATTTCTTTTAATAATTTATTCTAAATGGTATTTTACCAAAGCAATTAACTAATTTTCAGCAAAGTAAAAATTTTAAGCGTTTTCTAATGCATGTTCAAAGCAACAACTGCAATATGTTTAAAATGAGATACAGAGAGAGCTTTTTGGTTTGTGTCTTAAGTCTTTTGTTTTTGTACATTTTACTTTGTTTTCAATAAGTTTTAATCAAACTAAAAATGGTTAAATTTTAACAAGAAATGTTAATTTAGATAAAAATAAAAATTCTAGTCTCGCTTTTTATTATTAATACTAATTGTTAATACTTATAATTTAACCTCTTATATCATTCCTAAGTCGATAGCCTCTGTCGCTAGTGCTATATAGTAAATAGATTTATTATAATTTAAATTGTAATAATATCTTAGTAAATAAATAAATAAATAAATATGAATAATGTAACAATGAAAGTTTACGAAAATGGTTTATTTGTTTTTTTTCAAAAAATTTGAAAAAGATTTGTATAGCTAAAAAACAAAGGTTTGTAAGAGTGCTGTAACTTTAACGGATGATTATTTGATTTATTTGGCTGTAAATTGTTTCGTGTTATATTTACCGACAGCATTTTAAAATTATAAAACGAGTAGTTTCCTTTCCTTTTAGGGAAAATTGTATTTCTGCTGAGTATAATTTTACTGATGTATATTTCAGTATATATTTCTGCAACCGTAAGGATGTTGACAATCAACTCTTTTCATTTTAAGTTTAACGTTCGATGAAAGACCATGCGCGTGACCTGAAAAATACAGTCGCGCTGAAACTTGCTTCGTTGTGTTTAAAAAGTCACTCGCCAAGTCATCTCTAAAATGAAATGGCGTCTTGGCAAATTGCTTAAGAATAAACATCAAATAGATTTCTTATCTGCTTTCTCCTAAAAAAAGTTTAATTTGAATTCTTGAGGCGTTTGGTTTTTTTTAATATACTTTATACTTAAAACGTAATAAAAATGTATTTAACGAAAAATTTTAAATAAGTGACTTTTGAAAAATATTTAAAAATAAACTTGTATTTTTTAATTAAAGAGTTTTTTATATCTATTTTTTTAATACCAACTAAGAAAAGCCTTTCAAGATTGCTTGAAGAAATGAAAAATCCTTATTGGAAACTGAGAGAGCCAGCCTGAGACTGGTAGTCTGATTCATTAACAATGATTTTCCAAAGATTCTAAAATAAAGTAAAAAAACATAAATTAGTTTTAATTCTTATTTAACCATAAATAGTGATTAAATAAAACTTTTTTATGTTATAAAATTTCACACTTCTTTAAACAACTGATAATTTTTTCCTATTTTCTTCTATAAATCTATAAATTTATGAATGAATATTTTTATTTCCAAAAAATAAATAAAACGCTGTCATTTTTAAACTAAAGTTTATAAATATTTAAACATTTAAATTTTCTGGGTGTTGCTTTAAACATTTTCAAGACACTAATGATGATATTAGAACTAAACTAACAAATGATAGAAATGACCTTTCACATAATAACAAATTATATAATTTACAAAAAAATATAATAAGCTAATTTTCAAAATAAAGTTTAAAATGAAAACCGGGAATACAAAGTTTATTTTTAATTTCTTACTTTACTTTCTTAACAACCATACGCTTGTGTACACGCCGGCTTCCATTGTTGTCTGAAAGCTATTAGTTACGCTTAAAATAATTACAGTTGCTCATTCCCAGAGTTATGTTTATTAGAATACCTGTCACACACTTGTATTAAATAAAAAAGTCTTTAAATTTTATGACGTTATAGAAATATTATAAGTTTTTTATTTGTCTGTCTCTCCTTTTTTTTTGCTAATCAATGAAAGTGATTGATGCTTTTCTATTAATTTAATGTTAATGTATTTTTGTGATTTATAAATTTACTTTGTTGAGACTTTTAAAACTTTGGTGGCAAATTATATGTGTTCGCTAATGTTGTGCTTACGAGCGTTTTATTCATACTACGTAGTTTTTTTTCAACTGCCCACACAAATTGTTTAACAATAAAATATAAATCGTTTCAGGCAAGATTGTTGGCTTTGTTTTATTTTATTTCATTTTGTTTTTATTTTCTGCAAATATTTTCAAATACATTGTTTACAAATGTTTACTTTTTATCTGGTGCTATTTAGTGTTAAATCATGTTTAATTAATTTAATAAACATATAACAAATGTTATATTTTATAACAAAACACGCCCATTTATTGATGAAGAAAATTGAAACAAAAATTGTTACAGAAATTCTCAACAAGGTAAAACACAATAAGTTTTTTAAGATCAAATCACTTTCAAATATTGTTTGTTTTAATTTTCTTTTAAGCAGACAAAAGTTTTATTTGTTTTTAATTCTTTAAAATTGATTTAGTTTGAAATTAGACAAGGTTAGATTAAATTAGCTTAGGTTAGGTGGGCAGCCAGCATGCCAACAAGTAAACTCGGAAGACAACTAGGCCCATTGAGATGCCCAGAAGAATATTTACAACCTACACATTCCTAAAAAGATCTGACCAAAGCAGCTTTGAGAACCAAATTTGAATTTTTAACTAATCTTAAAAGGCTAGCAAGTGGTCCATCTCTGAGACAGTCTAACTTTTACAGGAATTAATTGCTTAGACGTTTAAACCTGCAATCATGTTGAACCGGAAAGTTACAGAAGAGATGTTAAACAGCCTCTTCTTGTTTCTCGTCGAAGCAGCTCCTGCAATAACCAGCTTCGGCAAGATCGAGACGTACCGACGTGCACTCAATGGTACAGTGCCCCTCGATGTGCTTAGTCTTGTCCCTGTTAGGTTTTTTGTTTATCAATGAACCTCATGCCAGGTTTTCTGTTTATTCAAGACAATCGTCTAGAATCTAAAAGTTTATGTTAGCTTTCATAATTAAAAATGCGTTGGCACACTACACAAGTCAGCAAAACTGACATCATGGAAAAACTTCAGTAATTATTTTAAATAGAGTGCAATATTTGCAGATTTGCAAATATAATTTATTGAAATTCTCCATGATTGCACGGTATTGTATCTCTGTTTAGGTTTTCTACGCAAAACGTGCCAAACCAAAAATGCAGAGCATCCCTACTTAGGGCCAAATGGTCTTTGAGAAGGTATAAGTGGTCATTGCACACCAATTGATTGCTGTCTTCTTTAGCGCCTTCTTCTTAGTCTAATTCGATATGTCACGTTGTCATCCTGTTCTGGTACTCATACTATCTTGAAATTATCTTACTCAAGCAGTCAGAGATTGAATTTGCATGTCAGCATAGTGCTTTTTTTATCTACATGTATACTCAGAAAAAACTATGGTTTTGGCGTTGAAATTAGAGTCCGATAAAGACAATCATATCGGTGATGATGTTAATATTTTTCCTTGTAAAAAAGTGTGTGCAAGCGTTGGTACATTACAATTATTCACATCCAAAGATTTAAGCTCTTTTGTAAATACCAAAATTAAAAATTGTTTTTCTTGTTCGGAAATTTCTATGGAATTCTTACGCTTTGATCTGTCAAATTGGCCTAAGAGCGAAGCATTTTATAAAGGGGAACTGATCGACAAATTCATTACTGTTGTGATTGATGCCGCTGAAAGAAAAGTTAAACTAATAACTGACTTTAACAAGTGCTTAACAAACAACGAAGCTGATAAACATTACTTGTTGCACGTTGTAGAGGACTGCCGTAAGGACTTTCCAGCCTATACAAAATCTTCATTGACTTAAATTAAAAATAAAAAGCGTATTAAATAAAAATTAAAGAAAAAACATTATATTTATAGTATTTCTCATTAAAAAAATTTATATAATGCAAAAAAAGAGTTTTTGGTGGGTTTTCAAAATTTTGACTTTTGACCTCCAATCAGCCTGAAAATTCGCTACATCAATTTTGGCATCAAACCGCATATTTTCATCTACATTCAAAATTCCAAAAAATTAAAAAACCCCATATTACCTGCGCAAGGTCTACAGCATACACTGTATAGTTTCACCACCACTAAATTAAGGACCCTAAAACAACCAAACTATCTCAAAAATTTGGATTGTACTAGTTCCTGAGATGAGTCTTGAACCAATAGGTCAAGATCTTCAGAGAAAATTCGCGGCCTAATATCAGCGTCCGTTTTATAATCATGTATAAGATCCTAAATTCCACAGTAATACAGAGCTCTCCTTTCACTCTTCCCTGTTCAGTGTGTATTGAGAAGAATTTATTGAAGTTCATGGCAGGCATCATGCAATCCATTAGCCTCTCGAAGATATGTCCTTATATGTTCCATAGATTGGATTCATATCGAACTCTGCCGTGCCTTTAATAAGAAGAAACTCTCAGTCTGAGGGTTGATTTTGCAGATATGTACTTGATGTAAACATCAAAAGGGCATTAACTCAAGCATTGTATCTAGACTGGCCTGAGGGAATAATGTCATTGCACTAGTTATTAAAACAAACATTTCTTATTTTAAGTGCGATTTCCGAAATCCAGACTTTCGTTTAGAGTAGAAAATTTTTTTAGAAGTTGCTTCAAATATTTAAGTAACTTACAAATGATAGATTGTATACAATCAATTTGTACGTTCATAAGGTCAAAATTTGTTTGATTACACACACATATACACGATAGGACCCCCTGTTTCCACTGTAAATAAAAGGGATCGAAAGCCGTTAGTGTTTTAGATCGATAGCTGAGAGTATTAAAACTATTTGGGAAACCGTTGGTTGTATCATATTTACTTTTATACCGTTTAGTTTCAACTATCTTCATGCATTTGCCCACAACAGCTCAGCCGAGTGCAATGAACAACTAGAAAAAATTGGTAACTCCAGCCAAGATATATGATACCTTGTTGATGCTTCATTCCAAATAATCATCTTCACATTTTTCCTAAACTTTGGCTGCAAAAAATATTTATATAATTTTAAGATGAAATCGCAATAAAATTTTATTAGGCAAAAAATTTTATTTTGTCTTATTTTTGAATAATTTTAGAGAAATAGACATCAGCGGCCCAACTAGTAGAGAATATCGATGGTCTCAAGTAGAAAGGACCTAACACGTATTTTTAACGAAACTAAGTTTTTAGTGATTCCAGTACATGTTTGCAATTCTCTAATTTATTAGAAAATCGGAAAAGTGTACTGCTCCTAGTCGCTTAATTGTTTCTTTCAACTTCTTTTAAAGTGATTTGACGACAGTGGCTCCAATTGTAATTGTGCTTCTTAGGTTTTGCTGCTTTTCAATTCCTCACACTTTTAACATTAAAGCCAATCATTGCAAAGCATTAGTAATTTTATAAGATTTCAATTTGAATACAATAGTTTGGATTTAGTTGTTTAAACTGAAATCTATGAGCTGGTAACCGTAGTTAATTTTAATCTTAAGGAAAGAACTTACGGAAATTAACATTCAGATATTTCAAAAAAAGAAAAGATTTCGCGCTTTACCTCTAAAGGAAAAAATTACAATATAAAAGCTATAAAATTAAATATTTTAAAACTAAAAAACACCCGGTAACAATTTTCCAAAAAAAAACAATATTTCATTCAGAAAATTCAATATGAAATGAAACTAGCGCTCATTAAAATTTTCTCACAATTTTCATCATTCTAATGACTGTCATCTACTTCGTAATTATATTAAGTAGTAATAGAAAGGCAAAAATTTTTGTAAATTTTGCCAAAAATTTAGCTGCTTAGCATAATGGTTTTGCTAAAAAATGTAAAGAAATTTAAGGCACATCCGTTCTAAAGAATCTTACTCTCAATTCATTTATTATCAATATTATCAATACTAATTATATATATTTTCTAAGTCCCATATGCTCTCAAACTCTGATCTTCAGTTAAAAGAACTCCAGATTTGATTATAAAAATGTGAGTATTATTTTTTTTCTTAAGTGTTGCACGTTGTAATAATTGCTAATTGTTTGGCTTTGGCCTTGTGTACTGTATTAAACTACTTGTTTATTTATTTTAAAATACTGTGCTGGGATTTTTTTTATTAATTAATTAATATTTAATTGAACTTATTGATATTTAAAGCACTCTGGTATTTATTTATTAAATAAAATTTGTATTGAATTAGAATGATTTAGTTTGCCAACTGAACTGAAAACGTGTTTATTAATACAGAAATCAAATCATGGGAATTTAAATAAAGTTACTAGTATAACTGATTTAACAAAAAGCGAGAAACTGTACAGTAAAATTTTTTATCTATGAAATGTATTTCTCTTATAGCAAAGTGTTGAAAAATTGCTTAAAAAAATTCATCTAATCAACATTCATCTTTCTCTCTCTCTCTCTCTCTCGGTTGGGCTTGAATAAAAAGCTCGCTTTCTCAGTCTATTGAAATTTTGCTTTAAACAGTTTTAGCAACAATTTGTCAAATCGAAATGAAAATATTTTTTTTTCAGAATTGCAAATTTTATTTATTCAAAAAATTTTCAATCAAACACTCATCTCTTATACATATTTTAATTTTAATTTCGTCCATGTCCTTTTAAGTAATTTTTACAATTGTTAAAAGACAAAATTTAAGAACTCCAATTGCTGAAGAAGTTTATTTTAAATTATCTCACTACTGCATATTCGGCTACTCTTTTCCAGAAAACCCATAAAAAGTTATATAAAAATGCAATTCAATCATAAGAAAACAAGCAGATTTTCAGCTCAATATTTCTAACTTCCTCTTAAAGTCAAAAAAGGCAGCAAACAATCAAGCAAATATTACACAACCATCAGCAAATCAAATAAGTAAAAAATAACTGAGAATCACTTAAAGCCAAATAAATCCGCTGGCATTAATTCAGCACACAGTCCCAACCAGTAATTGGGAATCAAATGTAATCTTTGTATAATAAAACTTATTTCAGACACAAGTGTACGGAAAATTTCGCTTTAAAACTTAAGATATATTATTTATTAAAACACTATGGGTGTTGCTTGATGTGGATTTCTGCAACTTCAACAGCAACAACATAGACTAATGCAGAATTTTATATCTTTAATTCTTTTTTTTTGCTGGCTTCTTTTGTTTCATGGTAAAGGTTTGGCTCAAAGAAACCAACCAAGAAAAACAAACGTGGTTTTGCTAATAATTTCCTTGACTTTGGCATGGCTTTGAAAAATGCATTGCGGCTGGCTGGTGAGCTTGAAAATCAACTAATGCTATATTACATGCATGTTTATAATGATAATTATGATTACGATCATGATGACGTTGTTCAGCAAGAACATCATTATTATTGTTAGCGATTATAATTATAATATGTTGTTTTGATTTTTTTATTTTTTTACTTAGCAATTCAAAAAAAAACTTATATTATTCTTTTCTCTATTTATAAAATTTAAAGTTGTTTTTTTTCGCTTTAGAATCATCTTCACTAGACCATAGAGCATTAAATTTTTTTTTCATACTTTATATAACTTGTTTTGCTATTTCTGTATTACCTCATACAGTTTACCCTCTTTAAGCTTAAAACTAACTTGAAATTCTCGAAAGTTTTAAAATTCAAGAATTTTTAATTAATTAGTAAATTTAATATCTTTAAGAAATTAAACTATTTTTAATATTTTTATAAGGAAAGAATTTATTAAAAAAAATATTTAAAAAAAATGTGGATAGTGTACTAGACTAGAAGTAGATCGAGAGGGTAGGTGTTTTTGCAGATGAGCCAAAAAAATTAAGCAGTTTGTATTAGTTTATTTAATTTTAGTAAAGAAATTTCATTAAAAAACTTAAGGCCACTATAGTAGATTCTTATACGTGAATCTATACTTACAGATCGCAAATTAAATTTTTGTAACATTTTTGAAGGGCACTACTACACATTCAATATATATTGTGATATTCGGATCACAATCCGTTTTCCGGTTTTCAAAATATTAGGCGATCCATCAGTTTTTGCGTCAATAATTTATGCTAATCGTTCAATAAAAATCGCGATACTGTATCGCGGTCAATATATACTGAACACTAATTTTTTAAGTCCCAGAAAACTTTTATATTTATATTCAAATAGAGCAACCTGTAGTTAAAATACAGCTGGGTATGTGTTGTGGCTTATACAATTCATGTTTTGCTATTTTATTTCTTTTAGCTTTAAGTCTAGCTTAGCCAACCAACCATGTGTATAGAATATAAAAAATGTGTATTTTTTTATAAAATCTTCTTTATACTTATATATTGTTATCTGGGCAATAAAGAAAGAAATTCTCAAGCTTAAGTTGCAATTTATGAAATTTATTGTTTTATATTTCATTTTTGTTGGCACAAAAAGGAAATGGAGAACTATAAAAATTTTTTATAAATTCCCAAAAGGATTTGAAATGTTTTAAAACTCTTTGTGTACTTAAAAGCATTTCGAAAAATTTTAACTTGATTACATACTTAACTTTGGTCTTGCCAATTCTTCGGGAAAAATATATTAGATTTTTTGTAAATTACTTTTCGCAAAATTAAAATTCATTAAGCTCACAAGATTTCCTCGACTTCAAAGCAATAAGTATTAATAGCTATCAACTAAAAATATTTGTTCCTTTAGTGTTTTGTTATACAAGGCTAAAGTAAAAAAGCTAAAGCAAATGAATCTTAAATTTTTTTTCGTTTTTTTCGTTATCCCCACCAATCGCTCAATCATCTACTCAAAAAAGTTTTTTATAACTAAAACATCAAGAATATTATAATCCTAATTACAATTACAGCCGCTGTCGGCAAACCACTTAAAAAAGAAGGTTACTAATTATAATTAAGCAAATGTCTACTGGCAACGGTACTTTATGAATAAAGTACGAGAAATTATAGTATAAAAACACAGAGTTTTACTTGCAGGGAAAATATCATTATTTAGATGTTTCTCTCTTTTAAGCAAAACAACATACAGCAAATGTCGACAAGCTTTAGCTTAAAATCGTCCTTCTAACTTTCGATGTGAATTTGGACAGAGGTGCCAATTGTAATCAGGCACTTAAGCATCAGTCATATAGAATAATATGTTTTGATGTTGTTTTTTTTTCTTCAGTAGATTAAAGCGAGTAACAATAAATGTAGCTCTATGAATTTATCACTCTGCTAGAAAATGATGAGTTATTTTACAGCTATTTGCTTATTTTACTTTAAACATATGACAACACCTCGTTATAAAAATATCGAAGAAGTGCGATGATCACCAGATTGTGAAAAGATGTTAATTATAATCTGCCCACTTTGCAGTCAGGACTATTTCTATTCTTCTTTTTTTTTATTACAAAATATATATGAGCTCGCTGTCGACTGTGGTTGTAGTATCAATTGTAATTATACATAATTGTTTGTTAATGTCCAACTTTGTCTAGATCTCACCATATAAAAAGAGAATTTTTTTGTTAGCTTAAAAATGAATCTAAAAAATTTCCAATATTAATCTATCATCCTCTCTATCCCTCTTTCTCTTTCTTTATCATTCTCTCTCTCTCTTTAAAAAATTGTAGTAATATACAAACCAAGGCAGATCAACAAGGTAGTAGCGATAGCAAATCTGATTAACCTGACTATATGTCAATTGTGTAAAATTAAATTTGTGGTGATAATATACCCTTAACAACATGGCTGATGTGAAACTTCCAAACACCCCAGCTTTATATGATGTATGACATTTTTTAGAGTTTCAACTGTGCAACTGTACAACTGCTGACAATTAGTCAGGTGAAATACAACAAATTTTGTATTGTTGTAGAATAGGTACCACCTGTTAGATCTGCTTTGTAAACAAACCATTAATGATGAAACAGAACTGCACCTGATGTTTGCTTTCCATACAGTTTGATAGAATTTCGCCAGAGAATGCGATCGTAAAACAGAATGTACAAGGTTTTTTAACAAGAAATTTGTTTTCTAAAACAAAGAATTTAGCTGGAGATGAATAAAATTTTTATTGTATTACAAAGAGAAATGTCCACCACGACCACGCTGACCGATGTCGATTCTTTCATCAAAGTTTTAAATCACTTTTTGTCAAAATTTCGTTAATCACATCACTGATTTTGAGTTTTAAGACTACAATCGATTTGATTGGCTCCGTATAGACTCTATCCTTAGAATAGCCACACAAAAAATATTCCAGTGGTGTTAAATCACACGAATCTGGCTGACCACTTAACAGCTGATTTTTGTGAAATTATGCGATCTGGAAATTTGGTTTGCAATAAATTGATTGTTTCATTTGCTGTGTGACATACGGCACCGTCCTGTTGTAACCACAAGTCACTGATATCAACGTCATCAATAATAGGCTAAAACTGAGTTGTTAACATCTCGCGATTGCGTGATATATTGACAGTTGACCAGACTCAACTTCGAAAAAACGGGCCAATAATGACTCAGACCATATTGCGCACCACACAGTGACACGTTGATCATCTAAAGGCTTCTCAATAATCGCTCTATGATTTTGGGAGCCCAAAATCCTTACGCAAAATTTGCCATGTGGAAAACGTCGAGAAATTGACAAATTTGGATCTTCTTCAACACTGTGGGTCACGGCTGCGATGTTTTCAGTTGAACGACCCGGTCGAACACGCGTTGGTGTTAGCACATTTTGTATCGAGCTTGTCGACTCAAATTTAACAACCGAATTCTTAATAGCGGTCTCAGAAGGACGATTATGTTGTCCGAAAATATCACGAATTTTACGAAATGTAACTTTAACCACCATTTTCATAGTGGATTTTAATTATTTTAGTGCAATTTTCGATCAAAATTGAATTCATTGTAACAATTGCCAATGCATCTACTACGAGTACGTCAAAAAACTAAATGTCAAAACTATAATGTTGTTGGTGTTGCCACAATTGAAAAACGAAGTTCTTGTTGAAAACCCTTTATTTTATTTTATTTTTACATCATTTTTTCTTATGCTCTCAATTTGAACAATGTTGCCGTGTTTTCGTAAAATCTCATACATGTTTCAAACGAAAAATGCAAACAAAAGAAAATAACACAATAATAAGAGATTATTTGAAGTTACTGCTGTCGTTTTTATTATGGACCATCAGCGATTGTTTATGAAGTTGCAGACTTGTTCTGTTTCTAAAAAAAAATTATTTGTTATTCACCTTCTTATTAAAACAAACTTTGTATATGAAGTATTTTAGTATTCGTAAACAAAGCGTATCCTATAATTTTCTCAGGAAAAGTCCATCTGCCCGTAGAGTGTTTGCTCAAAACCGACTTTTGGGTTCCGTAAATCGAACAATGTACAGCAGTAGAAATTATATTAATTTATTTTTATTTTTTTATTTTTTATCATAAGAACATTAAGAATATAAGTATTTTATAGTTCAGTAACATTTCCAAAAAAAGGTCATAAAAAATAGAAAAATACATCGAAACATTATCATACTAAGAATATTTTTGTAATATTATCAATTTCAATTTAGCTAATACAATAATTCCTAAAAATAACGTTAAAAAGTACAAATATGAATACGAAATAATCTTTAATAGTAAATAAAGTAGAAAGAAAGGTAACGTTAATTGTTTCTTTGAAAATAGTAAAAAAACAGCTTTAGCAAAACTGTTTCTTCGCTGGACACATTTTAAGTTTAAGGGTAAACTGTTCCATAATTCAATGGCATTAATGAAAAAAATCTGAATGTATTAAGATGCAAATATCTTGGTATCAAAAGAGTCATACAACGGGTGGAAGTTCCAAAAGGAAGTTTTTCATACAAATAGGACGAAGTTTTTCTATATAATAAACCAATGCAAAAATAACAATTTTCTTATGCGTAAATAGTCAAGTAAATCACAACCTAAAAATCAAAACCTAAAAATTTTAAGTGCCAAAAAACTTAGAAAGCCTGCGAAAACAAATAATTTGTAGATGCAGAAGAAAATTTATCAAAAAATTGTAATTAAAAAAGGTATCATGTTTATAGTAAGTAAATTTCATATATGTTGATAGCTTTCTTTAGTACAAGTTCAAAGAAAAGTATATATTTTTCTAGTTAAAATAAAGTGATATTTCTATTATTTAGAAAGAACGTCTCGAAAAACACGGCATTCGATTTACTTACGACCAGCTTTGCTTAATCGATTATAGAGTTGTGGGAATTTGGTTTAGAGAACAGCAATATATATGCATTCGCTTTAAAATGAATTTTTTTTTTCTTATTCGGTTTACAGAACGGGGGAACTGCATCCAAATTTTGATATATAGTGTTTCAAGAGACATTTTAATATAATTCGAATGTTTTAACTTTATGAAAATTTTAAAAATATAACGAAATTTTATGAAACTAATGTCTTAATAAATATCATACAGAAAATAAATACAGAAAGTAAATATGAATCTTGCTTAAAGATAAAAGATTTAATATCCTAAAACAAAAAATTTAAGCCACAAACTTTCTTACCCTTTTGAGGCAAACAGGTTCTAGTATTAAATCTTTTATTGTCATTTTATTTCATTGTATAACATGCTTGCTATTTAATAATACAAGACTAAAACAATAAACATAAGACAGTTTTCGAACCCTAAAGATTTCGAACAGAAGAAACAAAGATAAATAAAAAACTAAAATACATATTAAATTAAATAACACACAATTGTCAAGCAGCAAAAAATATTTTGAAACTATTTCAAATTGTCATACATAATTTTAAACATGTTTCTTTACCGTTGCGAGTTTTCCAAATCATTGCTAAAAAATCTTTCAAGTTCAATTATTTCATTATTTTAAATATGATTAATTACTTTGAAACCCGAAAACGCATTTTCTATTCATTAAATGCAAACCATGAAAAATACTTGATTTAAAAAAAATTATTGTATATTTTAAATAAAACTCATTACCTTTTTTAGGGTGTAACAAATTTTGATTTATAATCTTCAGAATTTTGTAATTTTTTTTTTTACGAAAAAATTCATTAAAACCATGTGGGGGTTACAGGTACACTTAGATACACAAACACGCTCGCATACACATGAACAATGAACACCTTTCTTTGACAAAAATCAAAAATATTTTTTAAACTGGTTTTGGTTAACAAATCTGTGTAAGATGATTCAGTATAAAAAAATAAAATCAAGTATAATGAATGCATCATCATCCAGTCAAACAACGAGCCAAATATCGAAATCTTTGTTTTAGTTTTTGAATTTATGTACAAAAATTTATAAAGTATTGTTAAGAATAAAATTTATGAGTTTGAGGGTGTGTTTGATAAACGTGTGTAAGTATATAAGACCCAAAATATCTTTATATACACAACTTTATTCTTTGTATAAAAAGGAAGAATATAAAACTGCTCCTTTATTTTCTGACTGTGAATTTCTGTGCTGTGCCATTTCAAATATAAAGATCATTGAAAATATAATACTCTTATGAAAGAAACTAAATGAAAAGAAAAGGAATTGTAGATTTTTGTGAAGGTTGTTTGAAAATGAATATTTTTACCTGTTTATGTTTCGGGTACAAAATAAACATAAATCAGGTAAGAAAAAATTTGTAAATAAAAAGTTTTCAAAAAATCTTAAAAATAAGCAAATAAGATTTGTATAAAAATTGCCAAAATTATCAAGAAAAATTACATTGTAATACTTATTTGAGCTTTGAAGTTGAATACAAAAAAATTCTTTATCAAAGCAAATGAACTTTTAATTATTTTTCATTCTTTTTTTAACGCTTTCTTTAGTGTTTATCACATCTTAAGAATTTTTCTGGATTTTAAAGAAACGCAAAGTTAATTGAACTTTGTAGCCAGTTAACAGCTTTTGTAACCCTAAAAATTTTTGTGTTTTAAACAACAGCCAACTTTAACATCTGTTTTTTTTCTTGAGATAGAAAATTTAGTACTTAAAGATAGAACCATTTATCGGCTATTAACTTTTCATCAACCAGAACTTTTTCTTGGCAATAATGTTAAGTCCAACTAACTGTTTACAAACTTCATTCTCCTTTCTTTTTACAAACTAAGAACAAAAAGCAAAGGGTAGAAAAATATTAGCGGAAATTGTTATTTTAATATATCAAGTAGAAGCAGCTGTAATGTACTCCTTCACCAAGCCTTTTAAATGTAGCAAATAAATAGAGCAAAGAAAGTTTATTTGACGTTAAAAATCGATAGCCTAAAAGCAAGCAGCTGTTAAGTCGCTAATATCCTCAACAAATCCTAAAATAATTACTGCAAATATTCCTAACAGCTGTAATTGCCGTTCATTCCACTTACATCACTTTAAACTATTTATTAAAATTATTTACTTACTTGTTTTGTGATAATTCTTCATCCTTGAATACAAAAAGGTGTTGAAAAACTGCCTATTAAAATATTTTTCCTTTTGAAATAATTGAAAGATCAAGGCTGTGTTAAAAGCCCCCGCTTTATTTGCTAAAGTTCTTTGTTGCTTTGGCAATTTTATCTTGATCTCTAAACTTAAGGTGTTCGTTTAAATTCTTGAGTCAAACTTTACAGTCCACAGTAATGGCCATAATAAAGACAGGAAGTTAAAGTCATATTTATTAAAGAAAAAAAAACAAAGCAAACACAAATACAAAAAAAAAACAGCAGAATATTTATGAATAAGCAGATGTACAAATAAAACATTAGACATTTAAATAACAAAACAAGATAACAATTTTAGCAAATAAAAATACCGGTAAAATAGTTAAGAACTTAATTGTAATGTTTTGCAATAAAAACAATTTTTATAAAATTAAAGTCAAATTAATAAACAACAAGTTAAAAGCCAAGAAAACTTTATTTTAATGAAAACAGGAAAAAATAAAAAATTTTAGAAAAATTTAAACATTTTAACATATTAAAATTATGGATATTAAAAACAATGTTTTTATTTTATTGCTTTAAAAAACAACGTTTTTAATATACTTTCTTGCAAACACATAAACCAATATTTTTATTAAATTTAATATGTTTTTGCTACAACAATAAACACTATTCATTAATTAATTCATTTAACTTTAAATTTCTGCCAGAAAGTAACAAAAAAATTTCCAATAAATGCTGGAATTTGCAAAAAAAAATTTTAAAACGTAACGAAAGAAATGTAAATAAAATAAAATAAAAAAACTAAATAAAATAAAATATAACGAAAGCATATTCAATTTTTTTTATTTAATTAAACTAAAACACAATACAACAAAACAAAATAAAATGAAATGAAAAAATAATTTAAATACAGTTGAAAAATAAAATAAAGTAAAAAAATATTATAAACTAAAATTTAATAAAATAAAATAAAATAAAATAAAAAAAACATATAATTAAATAAAACAAAACAAAATAAAATAAAATGAAATAAAATGAAATGAAACTAAATAACATAAAATCAAAAAATATTAAATAAAATAAAAAAAATACTAAAGTAAAATTAACTAAATTAAGTAAAACTAATAAAATTTAATTAAATTAAATTAAATTAAATTAAATAAAGTAAAAAAAGTAAATTTAGGTTTTTTCAATTTAACTTACAGTGATTAAAATTAAAAAAATTAAAAGAAAAATTATATAAATTAAAGCACAACAAAATAAAACAAAATAAAATTAAATTAATAAAAATTAATTTAAACATAGCTAGAAACATTTAATAAAATAAACTAAAATAAAAAAATTATATTAAATGTAATCGAATAAAATAAAATAAAATAATATAAAAAAATTTAATTAATTGAAATTAATTTAATTATAATTAGGAACATATAAATAAATAAAATAAAATTACAAAAACTAAAATTAAATGCATTCGAATAAAATATAATTAAATGTAACAAAGCGCCTTAAATAAAATTATATAAAATGAAGTAAAAAATTAACTAAAATAAAATCAAATAAAACAAATTTAACTAAATTAAGTACAAATTAAGTACAATAAAATAAAATAAAATCGTATAGTAAAATAAAATAAAATAAAAGTAAGTTTAATTAATTATTAACTAACTATAAAAAATAAAATTAAATGCAATCAAACAAAATAAAATAAAATGAAAAATAGATAAATAAAATAAAATATTAGCTAAAATAAAATCAAATAAAATAAATTTAGCTTCATTAATAAAATAAAATCGTATAATAAAAATTATTAACTTAAAAAAATAATTAAAATGAAAAAAATAGTTGTAATATATAAAAACAAAATTCAAAAATTCGTATGTGACAAAATTAATAGTTTTTACAAAATTATGCTTAAAAGAATTATCTTTGTTCAACATAAAAATAACAGATGTATAAAAAATATTTTGGAATAATACTGGCTTAAGCACAAATCGGAAAAACAACCGTTTTGTTTATAATTTTTTTAATTATTATTCGTATATAGATATATTGTTCGGTCTTTTTTCTATTAATCTAATTTATTCAAACACTAGGTCATTTTTAATAAAAGTTAACAAAATTTTTTATTAAAACTCCGATATTTCGTCACTTCTTTGTGTGGCTTACTCAGGGATATATAAAATTGTGTACACAATTGTGCGGAGCTTTAATAAAAAATTTTGTTAACGTTTTTTTTTTAAATTGGCCTAGAGCTTGAATAAATTAGATTTTCCTTAATAATTAATGTTTCTAATGTTGCAATATAAAATAATTATTTTTTTAATAAAAAACTGTTGCAAAATATTTGATTTTTAAAATACTATTTTAAACGAAACTTTAAAGGTGGATTTACCCATTTGTAGCGCACAAAATTCTCATTCGGAAAAAATTATGGTAACTGATAGTCTTTTGCTCCACGATTGTTACAGCATATTAAGGAAACCATATGCAATATATAAATATAAAATTAAAATCTTTGACAAATTGTTTGGAAAAAATGGAAAAAGATAGTGCTTATACTAATAGTTAATGAACTAAATAAAGATAAATTATTTCAAAGCGTTTATGATATAATCATCAGACCGCGTGCTATGCAATTTTTATCTTTTTCTATTTAAAAAAACGACCAACAAAAATTTTACGACCTTCTTCCTTAGTACGGCAGTGTTAGTTTTTAATCATTCCCTGCAGTATGCAAAGATATACTGCTTACGCCTGGTACTGACTTCTGCATGAATTTCAGGTTTGTAAATTGTTTAGAATATTTTTGTTAAAATTTCACAACTCAAATTATTTCCTTCAGAGTCAACATGAACAACAATCAGATATAAATTAAAACGCATAAAAATAAATAATAAATGTAGAACATTTCTTTACATTAATCTTTGCTGCAGCGTCC
Organism: Gymnocheta viridis; assembly: GCA_956483585.1. NCBI lineage: Eukaryota > Metazoa > Arthropoda > Insecta > Diptera > Tachinidae > Gymnocheta > Gymnocheta viridis. The sequence goes on along the minus strand of OY101441.1, from coordinate 60,030,415 downwards.
AAATAAAGTATCCACTTCTAGCTATAACATCATTCTTATAGTCAACAAATGTCAAAAATTCCGTGTACTTTTCTTTTTGAACTTTAGAATAGCATACGCAGCTTTTTAAACTTTCCCAACCTGAATTTCCGTGAGCTCTTGAGCACAGTTTTTATGCGAATGTCTCTACGTAGACTTAATTTTAATTTGATATTCAAAAATAAACTTCATAAATAGAATAACTCAACTGGTGACAATCTATTTTATTTTTTCTCGCCGCCAATCATCTAATTTGGAGACATGAAATATCGTTGCCATATATTCAAAATTAAGTTGGCAAATTATTGTTGACACTTTCTATAGTAGAATTTCAAGCCACTAACATAAAATATTGTTCTCTCGTAAAGTAAATAAAAGCTTTTCTTATTTTTTCACTTCAAAGCAAAAATCACGTTTTTGTCTTAAGTTTTTCGTTTTTCGGTATAACTTTTTTTATTATATGAAGTTTCTTTTCTTTCCAAGTATGTAGTACAACATATTTTCTTTTTCAACAAAAACCTCTATCTGGTTACAAATCAATAAGTTTTCCCATTTTAAAAACAGCAAATTTATTTGATTAGTCGAAGTTTAAACTTAAAAAAACCGTATTTTCTATAATTTCTTAAACTCATTTCAATAGAGTTTAAATGTATATTTCAATCTGTATTGAATGTCGAAATTTTTCTCCTGATCCTTTTTTTTATTTGTCTTATGAGTTAACTCCATAATACTAAACAATGATTTACTTACTCCCCAAAACAGTCAGAAACAAAGAACAACAATTAAAGAAAATCGTCACTTGTATAACTGCATTTAATGTTTTTGTTTTATTCTCTTTCCGATTCTCTCTTTCTTTCTCACTAAATAAATTTGTTGTAATAGTATTTAAACATTGTACAGAAACAGATAAAAATTAATACCTTTTCAGGTCAGGGTTGACTTGTAAAATACATTATATGTATATAAATACATTTATTTTGTTTGAATGCATGTAAGTGTGCAATGGATTATAAGCAACAACAACAATAGCAGTAACAGATAAATATTATAAAGGCGGCTGCTGTAATGAAGCAAAAGAGATGTAAAATATAAAACATATCAAGATGTTAAATGATGCTGCACATTGAGCTTGTCGTTTTTCAGACATTAAAAAAATTTAATTTGTTCAACACTTAAGAGTAGGCGGTTCGTGAGCAACGATGGGAGAGCTAAGTTATATATCGCAGTATAATAGGTGCAAAACTGCCTTGGACTAAACATTTTGTACAAAGAAAATGCATTTAAAGAAATAGAAAAAATGTATTATTTTATAAGTTCTTCAAGCATTTGAATCATTAATATTTAATTGCTTATGTACGAGTATATTTGTATAAATGTAGAAAATTTTGCAAGCATTTACTTTAAAAGCTGCTCCAGAAACTGTCTCTAAAAAAGTTCTTTGTTTTGCATTTTTCAAAAGGTATGACTATGCAACAGGCCATAGTGTAGCGTATTATATTATTCGTTTGTACTATTTGTGAGATTCTTTGAAACCGTTTTTGATGTTGCTCAAACATCTAGACCCTTAATAAGTGTATTTTTAATATCTGATCGTTTACTTCATTGATGGTTTTAACATGTTTTTGGAGCCCTGTTTTTTATGTGAAACAAGTGGCAATTTTTTCCAAGAGCTTGTAGCTAATATGTTGCGTGTCTGGTGGAGGTTTTAGTTAAAATCTCGTTTATATTGTATAATTGTTGGCTGAAGAGCTTTGTTGTAATAAAATGATTACAACAAACCATATAATGATAATAATAATGATGATGATTATGATGGTTTTGGCGATGGCAGTGTCTCGCCTGAGTAACCCACATATGTCACTGTTAAATATATATTATTTTAAACTATATATATTCACATTATCATTAACAACTGGTGTCTTCGTTTATTAACTTTTTGTTTATTTTTTTTTTTTGTAAATTGCTAAATATCAAAAGTGTATGTTATGTTGTGTGATTTTTTTTCACAACATCTCTTAAGATTGTGAAAAATCAATATATGTATGTTTATTTTTTGAGCCAATATTTAATTTATGCATAAAAAATATTTTTTATTTGGAAAGCGTATTTTGTTTTTAATTGTGCAATATTATTGTATTTCTTTTTTGTCAAATGATTAGTGCATTTAAAAGCAAATATTTTTATTTTGTTTCAATATTTTTATGAATATTTAAAGTTTGCACAAAACTAAATTTGCATAACAACCCGTTTGATTTGTAAATTGTATATGTTTGCTTAAATACTTTGATTTTTAAATTCCAAATAAAGTTTAAATTTAGAGAAATTTAATTTTTTCATTATTAAAAAATATATACATACATTGAAATTAAATGTTGCAAACTGTTGTTTAATGATAGCTTATTGCTGACAGTTGTTAGGAAAAAAAATTATAATAATAAGATAAATTCAAATTCAATAAGCACAGTTTAAGTTTTAACAACAACGCAATGTGGCAAAATTTCAGTCAATAATCTTTTCTGCATTTTTTTCTGCTTAAATGAATATCAGTTATCAATGAGAAATAATACGATAGCATTCCAACTTTTCATATTTATTTTTAACATCAACAAACTCAAATCAATTTTGACTACATTAACGTTAGAATAAATTCCAAAGTATTTATTTTGTATTAAAATTTTTTCATTTAATATTTATATTTTATATCCCAGCAAAAACTCTGATGGTTTTCCCTACCTTTACTTTCCTATTTTAACTTATTACTTTGACGTGACGATGTGACTGAAGGCAAATACTTTCCACCTTTGATTAAATATAACGACTTAAAAATCTCAATACTCAAAGGAAATTCAATACACAAAATAAAATCAAAATTATAATATTGCACTCGTGGTCTTGGTATTTATTTTTGTATTTTATGTCGAGTGTATTGCTCATTGGCTTATTGCGCAAATATTTTATTATAATTAAAAACTTGTTTTCCGAAACACACACAATTAGGAATTTACTTTGTCTCGCCATGGACTGAACTGCTAATCATCTATATGATAAGCGTATATTCAACTACTGGCAAGTAAGAATATATATGATAAGTTTGTTTGTTTTAAGTAATTATATAACTAATGCAGACTACATATCTACTACATTAGCAAATTTTTGCTGGGATATCATAATATTTTAAATACTTAAAGGTTTTTAAGCACACAAAATAAATAAATCTCTAACCGCTTAAATTCTGTTTATTAACCATTTCACAAAAAAAAACTCATACGCGATGTTCAAGTGCATATAAAGATAAATTACCACAAAAAAATCTATTCACATTAATCATAGTAAAAATTACAAATAATAATAACAATAATAAATCACAAGTAATAGCACACAAAAACATATAGAAACCATAGAAAATGCATCGGATTTACTTACATACACATAAACATTAATAGATTATAAGATAATGGTAGAGAATTTGAGTAGAGAACTTAAGCAAAAGCAGGTATGATATATAAGAGAATGATTTTCGTATCAATGAGCTTCTAAAATAGTACTTTTCTGATCTAGTTGGTACTATAATCTATTTTATCTTCATCCATTTTTTATGTTATACCCTTTTTTGTATATTTAACAATACCGATCAATATAAATGCACTTCTAGCACATAACAAAAAATCTAAGTACTAATTTTGGAAAACATGTCTCCTCTCAAAGTACTTTGACTGTCCTTGATTTGATCATATGCAGCTTTATTTTATGAAAATTATGCTTAAAATTTTGAAACCTTTTAGCAATTTTAACACCTTGCGAAATTATCTTTATTATAAGTTTAATTTTGTTTATACAAAATCTACAATATTTTGTTGGAAAGGAAAAGATTTTTAAAACTATATCTTTTTTATCCTCATAAGTTTGCCTTAGTTTTAATTTGACATTTAAGACTTTGTATGCATTCACCTTGAACAAGTGCAAAATCTGTTCAGAATATAACACAATAAAAATTGGTTGACATATTATATCAATCAAAAACAAGAAGTTGGGAGAAAACATTTAAATTTTCAGGTATGAATTCTACCGAAAATTGTACAATTTTACCAACATTATCATCCCTAAGCCAGAACAAAATATAAGACGACGTTAAAATCAACATAATGAACAAATCACTCTAACGCCGACCAACTTTCTATGGAAACGATTTTTCACCGAAAACTTTTGATATCGATAAATTTTCTATAGAAAATTCCTAATATTGATCAAAGCTTTTTGATATCGATAATTTATTTATAAAAATTTTCTTAAAGATTTCTTAGATCCTTTTTACACTCATACACGCTGTTAACAAAACTGACATCGTTATGAAGATATTTATTCACAAATGTGCACAATCTATGTTTTATTGAAATCGGTTCAGTATTTTGGGAGCTGTAAGCGTTTAAAGTTGCTACTAGTCCATGTATACTTATTGCACATGAATGTATCAACTTCAAATTCAAAAATAAACAAGGCATGTGTGTTTGTCCAACTTGCGTTTGAAAAGAAATAAGACAAAACATTTTCTTAAGTTGTTTATTAGAGTGCTTTTAATTTTTTGTTTTCGATCGTATATATTTATGTAAATGCTTAATATTTAGTTGTTAGAATATGGTCTATTGCATCGGCTATAGAAAATACTAATAACTATAAATTTTCTATAGAAAATTTTTGATATCGAAAAATATTCAAGAGAAAAATTTCGATTTCGGAGTTTTCTTTGAAATAGTTTGATATCGGTAAATTTTACATTACAAATCTGTGATGTCGATCACTTTTCTATAGAAAATTTGCAGTATCGATCCACTTTCAATAGAAAACTGTATATCAATAAATATTCTATTAAAAATTTGTAATATTTTTATTAAAAGTTTTGGATATCAATGAGCTTTCTATGAAAGTATTTGATATTGCTTAATTTTATATACATAGATAAATTGTGTATAGAAGAAATTTGGAATAGATAAATTTTCGTTACCCGAATCTTGATATCGATAAGTTTACTATTTCATATTTTTAATATCGGTCAATTTTCTATAGAAAATGTTTGATATCAATAAAGTTATTATAGAATAAAGTTTTATAAAAAAATTTTCTATTTTCTATTTAAAAATTTCTATCAATCAACTTATTATGGAATATTTTGGTATCAATAAATTGTTTGCTAAAAAACTAACATAAAATTATTTCTAATATCAATAAGTTTTCTATCGAAAAAATTTAAAATTTTGATATCGAAAAATTTCATGTAGAAAATTTTTGATGTTCTACACAAATATTTTGATATTGATAAATTTTATATAGAAAAATTTTAATTTTTTAGATCGATACATTTTTTATAGAAAAAATTCGATATCGATAAATTTTCACTCAAAAAAGTGTTACGCCGATAAATTTCCCCTAAAAAAATTTTTATATTGATACATTTTATGTAAGAAAATTCAAAATTTAAGTATATGGAATCGATGAATTTCCATTATAAAATTTTTATATCGAAAAATTTTCAATAAAATTATTTTGATATCGATAAATAATCTTTAGAAAAATGATTTGAGGACTATTGTTAGAAAACTATCGATATATCTTCCTTTGAAAATTTTTTGCTTAAACACAATTTCTATTCAACGTTTTATGATATAAATTTTTTCCATAAAAAGTATACAATTCAATAAAACTTTTTTAATTGCGATAATTTTTTAAAGAAAATTTTTTAACAAAACATTTATGGATATTAAAAATCTATAGAAAATTACAAAAAAATTATCAGTTTTATACTACTTATATGTTTATATATAATTTCGAACTTCTACTGTGTCAACACTGCCACCTGCGAATGAGCACTGCAAATTCAAACTAACACTTTTGTAAATGAAGAATACACACTCACACAAGCCGTACAAAACTTTGTCTTAAATATTATTCATACTTTTATTTTTGTTGGTGTTCATGTAAAACAATACAAGGTGGCAATGTTAAGTTTACATAGATTTTTTCACACTGCATGGTTTTGGTGGTTTGTGTTAGAAAAACAATTATTGGTTGTAATTGTATAATAAACTTCTAAGCCAAGTTAATTTTTTATATTTATATTTTTTTAACTAAAAGTACTAACACATAGATACATATGTATTACAATAAATACAAATGGAAAAATCACAAATGCACACACATGTATTAATTTAAAAAAAAACCAAGACCAAGGTTAATGTTAATGTTAGTATTTTATACTGAGTTTTTTTTCAATAGAAACATTTTTAATATTTAATTTCAAGCCTACATGTTAAAAAATTTAAAGCTTGGTTTAGTGTATCATGCGGCTTATTTAAAAAAAAAAACTTGTTTTTTATTTATTTAAAGCCAGTTTTTTATTTAACAACCTCTTCATCATCGTCATTAGAACAAAAATTTTGCGATTTGTTTTAAAAATAACGAAAAAACAGTTATCAAAACCAGTATTTAAAATTTAGTTTTTTTAACTGATTTTTGGAGGAAAAAACTTGTTGTAGCAAAATAGCCACTTTTGGCAAATGAAACAAATTTAATTTATATTTATTTAATACATGTACGATATACATATATAAACTGTTAATTTAAAGTCATTTAAATATGTTGTATTAGAAAAAAGTGAATGACATTTTAACATTGTAAATGTGAATTCAATAAATTTATTCATTTGTATCAAGTATTTAAGAGAATTTTCATTTAAAAAGTTGTTTCTTAATAGTAAAAGTAAAAAATTAATTGTTATTTTAACTGAAATAGGCATTAAATTTTTTTTGCATTATTTTTAAATTAAAATTAAAGTTGAAGGTGGTTTACACTCTATATTATAATAGACTGTAAACGACTTTCAATTGTTTTTAGATATATAGTAATATACTTTTTCAAATGATAGACTCATACCGAAACTACAATAAAATTGAAGGATTTTTAAATAAATTTCCTGGAAAAATATTATATGGAAATAGATAAACGCATTTTATTAGAAATAGTGTCAGAACTCCAAATAAAAACTTGACTGCTTGAATTTCCAGTAGAATTATTTATATATAATTTTTTTTATTTAATTGTATATAAAAATATTTTGATAATAACAAATTGTATACAAAAAGTTTTTGACATCAATCAATTTTATATAGAGAATTATTTTTTTTATACATATATAAAAATTATAGATATCCGGAATTATTTCTACATTGATAAACTGATAACTATTTATTTGCTGCAGAAAATTTTTAAGATCGATATCGATGTCTTTTTACTGCAAACTTTTGCATTTTTATTTTCTTTAGAAAATTTTGAGCATCCAAATATTTAGTATGAAAATTTAGATTTTAAATTTTTCATAGAAAAATTGTCTATATCAAAAAATTTTCCTAAGCAATTTTTTTCCTTGGATTAATAATTAATTATAATTATAATTTATTTTAAGTTTGTATATTAGTAAATTAAAATCTTTTTAAAGATATGAAAAATATTTGATAAATAATAAATAAAGTTTATATTAAAAATTTGTTGGTATCGAGTGAAACAAATTTGGATAACTACAAATAGACTTTAATAATTTTGATAAATTTTTACTGTACACATTTTTATCCATAGATTTTCTATAGCAAATATTTTTTTTCTTTCCTATAGCAATTTTTCATAACAATAAATTATATATTTTTTAAATTCAATAATCTAGATTACCTCGATATATTTTTTCAAAGAATTTCAAAAGCTTTTGTTTGTTGAGGGTTTTAGGTCTTAAGGTAGGATCACACGATTGCACCAATTATTGGCCTGTTTTATATGCCAATCGTGTGATTTCACAATTTATGGTTCCCTACGCCAATCGGGAACAATATTTTGCTGATTTTCCCCAATAAAATGCAACTATGGTGCGGCAATCGTGTGAACTGTTGATAGGCAACCATACGTCAATATAAATGTTAAAAATGTACTAATATTTATTGTCTTCTCATGCGGCAATCAAAGTAGCCAATACGCTTCAATTTATTTAATTAGTTTAATTTTTTGTGTGTGCCAATTGTTTTGTGTACCATAAACTTATTTTTAGCGTTAACCCTTAAATGCATGAATTTTTTCGCTTTGAAAAAATATATTATTTAGATATAGAATTAATGCAAAAAAAATTTATTTTATTTTTCATTTTTTTAGTTAAATTTATTAAGTGTAAAATACATCTCGTAGATTGTATTTATTTTACTATAATAAGCAGTGAGCAGATTAATAATAATTTAGAGGCCAATTAAAAGCTACGATGCAGAATTACGTCAATATGCTAAAGAAAAAAATTTTGCACGTAAAACAAAACAAATTAAAAACTAACATAAAATCATAACAGCTGTTTGTTAGTGTTGCCGCAAGTTAGAACAATTGTATGACTGGGCTGCGGCAATTATTGGCACAAATTCATTCTTCGCCAATCTGCGACAGTCAAATTTTTATAAAATAAGGCAATCATGTGACTGCAGTATATTTGATAGGGATAATATTATTATTGTGCACCAATTTAGCACAATAAAAATTGAGCCTGATTGGTATATTTGCGACAATCGTGTGATCCTACTTTTAAGGTCTACAGATGAGTTGGCATAAGCATATATATAGAGTAGCTAAAAAGCCTCAACAAACAAAAGTTTTTGAAATAAATTATATATGTTGAAAAATTTCGATTTCGATTAATTTTGGTCAAAAAATTTGTATAAGAATTTACGAATATCTATATTTTTTTCAACAGATACAGTAGAATCTAAAAAATTCGAACCTTTACAAATTTGAACCGTCTAGAGATTAGAACCGGCCATTTCATGTATTGGACGCTCTGGAATTACAACCCATGGTTTTTTATTTCCACTAGAAAATATTTGTTTTCTATGATTTTGAACGATATAGGCAAAAAACCAAATTAAACGGTCTAAACTTAGAACTCTAATTTCTCTAATTTCTGGATGTTTTTTATTTTTGTGTATTTTCACTACAAAATATTTCATACGTGTGAAATAATTAAAAAAACATAATTATTTTAAGTTAAAAACCAATTATTAAATACCTAATAATTAAACAACTTTTTAAAAGTTTTTCCATGAATTTATTATTTATGTTCATTTAATTAAATGTTAATAAATAAAAACTCTTTTGTGTTAAAATAAAGCTTGCATAATTTTATCATTTTCTGTTAAAAAAAAAGATCCAGAAATTCGAACTGCACGGTGCTCAAAGTGGTTCTAATTTATGAAATTCTGCTGTATTTTTGAAATGTATTGAGGAATTCTTAATAGAAAATAAGTTAATTAAGATATTGAAAAATTTTTAAGATAAAACCTTTAACACTGATGAAGGTTTTTTAAATTGCTGATATCGGAAAATTTGGTACTTTCACTTTTTCCTGTTCGCACTCTAAGTGATAGATCTATATAAAATACACTCACAAAAAACAGCACCTAAGCAAAACCTCTTACATATTGACCACGCAAGAAAGAGAGAGAGAAAAAGAGAGAAATGAAAGGACATATTTCATCACTATCCTATAAATAAATAATAAAATATATATGTAAATAAAAGCTTTCTTAAGCTAAATCTCATATCGTTTTCTCTTGAATATTAACTAAGCTAATTATCTATTTAATGTTTCATACAGCTAATCACACATAACTTTAGGATGTATATTTAGAGAGACAAATGTTTAAAATTAAACGAAATAAGCATAAATATGTAGTATGTAATTAATTGCATTAAATATATAAACAATTTGTTATTAACAGAAAACAAAAATGTAACGGATGTTGCAAACAGCGAAACAATATTAATTCTAACAAAAAGCCTTCACTATAAACAATAAATCAGCAATAATATGAACACGCACTCATGAATTATTTTTTTTTTTCGTTTTTCGCTTTTTTTGTAAATGTTCACTTTATCACACGCATGCAACACCATTTATGCAGTGGTCATTATTGAACTCACATATGGACTTCAATTATATAACTCTGTACCCGCTTCAAATGTGTTACCAGCTCCAGCGTTATTTAAGTAACTATTTAGCATTTAGATGAAAATTAAAAAATAAGTTTAAGTATTACATACAAACAATAATCGACATCAGATACACTAAGTTATAATAATGACGAACTCATTCATCTTTGATTTTTTTTTTGTATGTTTGTTGCAATGATTTTAGACACAATATGACGAGATAACACTATATAATATTATTGTTGTTGTTTTTGTTGTTGTTGTTGTTTTTTCGTTTACTATTTATTTATATTGTTAGCAGGTGAATTTATTTAGCGACATGTTGCTGTTTTTCCGTGGCTGTGCAATTGCAGCAATTGTGTAAGTGTGTTTTTGTTTCGGTATTAGTAACAATAGATTTGTTTAACAATAAAATTTGGGTCAACGCATATAAATAATAAGAAAAACGCTATACGCTAAAAAGTTTTAGAATAATAAAATCAAATAATACGATAATTGCAATTGTTTTATTTGGGTATGACGTTTGTTATTTGATGATGAGTGATGTGTTACAGGAAATACACAAACGGTCAACATAATGAAACATCATTAATAAATGGCAATTCTAATTGAATTTAATTAGCTTTTTTTATTCAACTAAAAAAACAATAAATCATAAAACAATTGGCTCCCAAAACTTAAAAATGCTTAAAATTAAGAAAGATGAAAAATTTTGTGTATTAGCAGAAATAGCGTGAGGGGGAGATAACGAGAGACAGAGTTATGCCAGAATGATGATTGCATCATATTTTTGATGATTTTTTAACAATATATTATTTAATGATGTTTTCTCCCAAATAATGATTTTTCTGATTTTCTGCTAATTTCTTTAAGCTATTAAATATATTCCGAACTATTTGATAAAAATAAAATATTCCACTTTACTTTTAATGATAATGGATTATCCATACAGAAAATATACATGTAAATAACGAACTGATTATTGGTTTGGCGCACCAAACAGTTTTAAAAAAATAATCTACAAATGATGTGCATATATTTTTAATACTCCCTTTTGGAGTCCAAATCCTATTTGGTGAAAACGTTTATTTGGCTCCATATCAGCAATTTTCAATTTTAATAAGTATTTGTTTGCTGTACACGTCACAGTATGGGATTGCAGCAAATTAAAAAAAAACGGAAACGGATACGACTGCGACTTTTTGATCGGGTTTAATATGATTTTGCCTCTCTGGACTGTACTAAGCATAAACCCGGTATATGACTCAATTCATGACATTTAGGCACAAAATGTTACTTTAAAAATAATAAATTGCACCACAAAACAATATTTTTCACTATCAATAAGAGAATTTTGCAAAAATTCACATTTGTGGTCAAAACACATGCTGAAATCAGTAGTGGAAATAATATAAAATTCAATCACTTATATTTTGAGTAAGCTTCACATAAATCTTTTTTGTCGTTTTTCTCCATTCCCACTTTTTGGCATATGCGGCAAACCAATAATGAGCTATCGATATTTGCTTTCAAAAACAATGTCTTGGCCCATTATATGCCTATAATTATTACCAGGTAGGTGCAGTTCAAAAAAACCACGTGTATTCTTTGCTGTGAAAATGCTTTTATTGGCATTGTTTTTTTTTTTTTTAAATGTACTTATCTGATAAGAATTGTACCATGGCCTTGACCTTTTTTAAACATTATAAATAAAACAAGTCGATTCTTTTGCAGTTTTAATAGAATTATTTTCAGGAAAAAATTATTTTTTTTTTAATTTGATCATTTTTTGAAGTACTTAGTACTCATTTATCTATTCGTTTTTTATTGCCTGACTGTCGACATCAAACAAAATTCGCGCAATTACATTTTTAACAAAAAAAATTTTTAACTTTTACTTTTATTTTAAATGATCTCTTTCGATATCGGTGATCAGGTTATTAAATAAAACTAGATATTGAAATATTTTTAAAAGGTATTTTTAACAGTGCTGTATAAAAAGTCAGCTGGTTAACCGGTCACCTTAGCTAAATAAGCCGGCTGTATGAATTTGCTTAGCTAATTAGCCGGCTAAATTAGCTTACCTCAACTAGTTTCAAGCTCAAGTTTTTCAGTTGTATAAAGTTTTAGTGAAGGAAAAAACATATATTTCTTCATTGCCCTATTTTTTAAATATACTTTATTTCCATTTTAGCTATTTTTATTTTCAGTACATTGTGTCAGGCTGATGAATGCACAGTGTGATGGAAGATTACTAATGTAATGCCAATCCCCAAAAATTACAGTTCAATTGCGATTTGTTCTCTACTTTCCAAAGCTATAGAAAGTATGGTAAATTTCCATTTTGTAAGATATCTGGAAACTAGAAGTTTGCTTGGCTAAAAAAATATGATGGCGGCTAGATATCTCTAAGGCGCTGGACAAAGTACTTGATATTTTATCAAAACTTATTGCTTCTGGTGTGGGTAATCAAGTCTCGATTTATATAGAGCTTCCTCAAGGATCGCACTGTGCAAGTTGTTATTGATGGAATTTCTTCATCAAGAATAATTCAGTGATACCGCAAGGCTCCGTTGTTTCTCCAACTCTATTTCTTATATTTCTGAATGTCCTTCTATGTCCAACTCCAAATCATATTTGGTTTCTTGCTGATGATAGCAGCATTTGCTATTCGTATTCGATCAATAATAGAACAAGCCTGTCAGAAAGTGTCATAATGATGCGAAATTTGAATGCCACACTTAATCACGATCTTATAGCAATCTCTGGATGGGGTCATGCGAGTAGAGTCGATCTTAACGCTCGTAAGGCTCAGTGTTGATCCACTTTAAGTTATGGCTGGTATGGATAATAAATAATCAATCAAAATCTTGATATTTTTGTGATTAGGATCAAGTGTGATGTTCGATGAATAAAAAGATCATATTTATCAAACCTCAAAAGAAGCATTCAAGTTCCTCCGGTTTCTAAGACGTTGTAAGAGTTACTTTACGCACTCAAAAGATAAACCAATCCATCCGTACTTAAATCAATGCCAAGCGGCGTTGAAAGTACGATAATTCTAAAGGGTCCGCCATGTAACGTTTTTTTTTCAACTAGTGCTTATTTCGTGAATGGTAACACTTAGCTCATGTCTGATTTGACAGATAATTAGTTTTATCCTTCCGCTGAACGAATATGGACCATTCAATGCGTTTTCGCTTCGCTAAGTGGGCCTGCGATCGACTTACAGAAGATGCCGATTTTGCAAAAAAATCATCTTTTCAGATGAAGCTCATTTTGATCTTGGCGGGTATGTAAACAAGCAATTTTTCTTCGAAAATGATCAAGGAGTGGCCGTTACAGTCAATGGCGATCTTTATCGGGCCATGTTGAACGAATTTTTGTTCACAAAAATTTAAGAGGAGGATATTGGCAACATTTGGTTTCAACAGGACGGCGCTACGTGCCACACAGCCGAAGCTACACTCGATGTTTTGCACCCTGTTTTTGAAGATCGCATTATCAGCCGCAGAGCTGATAACGTTTGGCCACCTCGGAGCTGCGATTTGACACCGTTGGACTATTATAAGTGTTACGCCGACAAGCCAGAGACAATTGACGCTTTAAAGGACAATATTCGTGAAGCCATTGGTGAAATACAGCTGCACACAATCGATAATGTGCTTAAAAATTGGACCGATCGTGTAGGCTACTGCATGGCCAGCCGAGGCAGCCATTTGAATGAAATTATTTTTCATTATTAACCGGAAGGATTGTAAATAAAAAAAGAAATTTGAGAAAATATTCAGTAGTTTTTTTATAGCATTTTCAAAAAAAAAGTTTTCTGGCGGACCCTATAGATTTACTAAAATCAAGTACGGAAACATTAATTTAAGTACTCAATTTGATTTTCTAGTTGATTCAAGATTTTTCACGCGATTACAGAATTTTGTAGTTATTTTAAGAAACTCCAAGATTGTTTATCTAAAGGAATCCCGTTATCGGCTTGATTAAAGTAAATTTTGAGTATGACTCGTACTCAAAGTAAGTAGAAAATACTTGAGTTTAGTACAGCGTTTTTCTTTCTATGCACCATCTGATCTCTTTTCTATTTATACCACATATATCCGATCGAAAATTGTATTCAACTCTCGTGCTTACGGTCCGTGCTTCAACGTCTTTTTTTTAACTTCCTCGACCTCGTAAAGGAAAGCGTGAAGAAGCCCATTGTTTACAGTAGGCTGGTCAACTCTATTGATTCACTGGAACTTCAGCACAATTTCTGGTGGGCTTCACTGTATTATCGTTGCTACGACGGAATGTGCTCTAATAGTATCAGGGAACTTATTCTTTTCTTGCTTTTCACACGTTTTTCATTAAGAATCCATCTATTTGTGTTCTAATGGGCGTCCCACGATTGGAATCGTACCACGCACTACAGAGAACGTTCCTTTTTTAGTCGCACAAAGATCTTTCCCATCACTTTAAGCGTTGGAAGATTCAAATCGAATATCCATAAAATCTACTCCCTCTATCTTCCTTCCCACAATATATTTTCCTAGTTCCATCACAGCACACTACATATGTTGGGGTCATCCCCTGATTACTGATAATAAAATAATAAAATCATAACTCGAACTTTTTACATAAGTTTCTTCGAGCTTTTAACAGTTATTTCTACCTATTAAAAGATTTTTTTAATTATAAGAAATATATCTTTTATATTTTTAGATTGCCATGTTATTGGTACTATACTTTCTATCTCGAAAGAAATCTTATTTGTAAAAAAAATTTAAAAGCTTTAAGTGCGATCTATAGATTTTTTGTTTGTCGTTGTTGTTGTTGTTCTTTACTTTAAAGTTTAAACCTTCCATTGCATTGTGTTATTTTTCAAAAGAACAAGTTTTCAATAAAAAAACTAATGATTTTTTATATAAAAATATTGTTTTTATTTCGTCCAATTATGATTTTCTTTCAATATGTAAAGGATGTCCCAAAAGTAACGCAATATTTTAATTTTCCGCCATTTGTGCAGCAAAGTGTTAGTAAGCCTTAAAAAATAATTTGACAGCTGACAGTTTGTGGCTTGTAAAAATGAAGCGCTACACTGCAGAACAACGTGCTTTTATTTTTTTTTCATACCTTTAAAATAATGAGAAAACTTAACAACTTTGTTTTCTATTTAATTCAAATCTGGCGCTAATTTTGGGACACCCTTTAGTAAGAAGAATTTATTCTAATAACAGAAAGAAAGAGAGGCTGAGCTACCAGGATTAAAAGTCAAAGTGCTTTTTTTGAAATTTCATTAATATTATGTGATTTGATTTCCTTTTTCTATTTAATTCAAACACCTTAAAAATGTTAAATTTTGAAAAGTATACCTTAATCTAATTACGTTTAGTTAGTCAATACTGCTTTTGCAAAGCAATTATTAGCAATTTTGCTTTTACTTTTGTAGCATCAATTGAGAATTTGTTCATCGCTAAAATTTTAATTTTTGTTGAACTTCTTCAGTTTCAATTATTTTTTGTTTTATTTTTCTCTGCTTTCTACCACAAACATTCAACAAATTTTTAACGTATGAAATCATTTTTTTTTAAATATAACCTTACTTTAAATATATTTAATTGCATACAATTATTTAGTTGGCAGTTTGAGCCAGAGTTTAATATTTTTAGCAGCAACAGCTATTATCATGCTAAGCAAATAACAAATAACAAAATCCCAATGTCATTCGCATTACATATTAATGACATAATGACAAGAAAAACATAAACATTAACACTTTGATTTAATCTTGTGTATTTAAGTTGGTTGGTTTTCATTCTTTGCTAAATACACACAACTATTGGGGTTGCTATATGACGCTATATATAAATGTAAAAAAATATATGTACAACATACATACTTACGTATAAAAAACAATCAACTCCAAACAATGCCATGCCGAACTACAAAATATTCTAAGCAAGACAAAGTTCAATTCTTAATTCCAAACATTAGGATTAAGAATAATAATAATAAGAAAAATATACAAGTTTAAGTACGAGTACATGTGGTGTGTGTAAAGAAAAATAAAATACTTAAAATGGCATTAATAACCTTGGTTTACTAGAAACACCATGAGTGACTATGAGTTAAACATTTTAAAATAAACAAATTACACATATAAATAAATAAATAACTATTACGACTTATTCTTAAACTTGTAACAAATCTTTTAAAATGAAATAAGAATTGCTTGAAAAAAAACAATTTTAGTCAATGATTCCAATATGGTTTTAAAGACAAGTTTTAAATTCTTATAAAAAAATAAAAAACTGTGAATTTTCTAGGTTAATGTTAAAGCCTACTGCTAAATTTTGTTTCAGCAAAACCATGCATGTATCAGCCATGTGTTAAAACAAAAAAGAAAATGTTAAGGTGACGTTTTTTTTTAAACTTATGATTGAAATTTCAATTACATGTTTGATTTTTCCCCCTTTTTTTAATTTAATGTAACGTTATTTTATTTTTTGGTTTCATATCAATCTGTATTGTCGTTTATTGACCATGTGTGTATGGGCTTTGCTCAAAATCAAAACCAAAAAAAAAGTTCTAAATTGTATATTTTGTTTCATAAACAAAAGAATTGAGCTCATGGTTAACACACTTTTTTAACTATGGAATTTTATATAATATAATTTTATCTTAAGCATTATTTGTTTTATTTGTTTGTTACTGAAAATAATGCTTTACGAACAAAACAAAAAACTATGAAAAAAAAACAACATCGTTGCATTTATGGGTTTTTGGTTGATGGTGCTCGTATTAGCGGTTAAGGTAAATCAAAATGACAAACTGTCATGTCAACTTAAGGAAATTGTCAAATAAAAGTTTATTCTTAATGGTTGTCTTACCAATTTAAGCCAGTTTAAAGACAAAAAGAAAAATTAAATAATAAGCGGAGTATGTAAGTTGAAAGCCAAAAGGAAGAACTTATTAATTATGAATTAATTTTTTATTTTAACATTTTTAGAAGCTTTGAAGTATGCTAAGAAATAGTATGTGCTCAATCAGTGATGGAAATTGGATATGATGGTTTCGTGCCGAGTTTTTCTCTAAACGTCTGAAATAGTGCCCGAACTAGAAAATTTTGTACAATAAAACGCATTAATCGAAAATAGATTAATGCCATTTTATAATCTTCAAGAACAAGAAAAAAGTCGCATAAATTTTCTTTCTATCTACCATTATCTTCCTTTATCATTAGCGTACTTTCTTTCATGTAAAATTTTACAGGACATACTACATACATACTTTATACATGTATATATATATATATATATATATATATATATATATATATATATATATGTATATATATTTATTATATGTATTTCCTATATACCCAAGATAATAATTGTTCTTTAGCTATTGTAATCATCTATGGTGGGTAAGACAAAGTATCCTGATTCCAAACGATTTAAGCTAATTTTTCGTAGTTTTGTCAAGTTGTATCATGGCATTTTCATAATTGTTATTTATTGTACATTGTACATAGAGATGCGTATTAAGAGAAATAGCGAACTTACTATTTTTACAACACCGCTAAAGAAATATTTTTCTGCCATAGAGAAAATAAAAGAAAGCTGTTAGATATGACAACTTTTGGCCAAATGTGGCGATTTTGAAGCTTTATTAGCCAATTAATATATTTTGTATACCGACATGTTAAACGTTATTTAAAAAAATCAAAATTAATCCGTGATTTCCCAACAGGTTATCCGATTTTAATAAAATGTGGCAATAGAGAAAGAGTAGTTCATTAAAGGGCCACCGTTCATAAATTTTCCACTGTGGTTTCACAATTTGTATGCCTATTTTTTAACAAAATCTAATCAAAAAAAGTTTTGTTTAAATGTGCATAATTCTGGAAAATCACACTTTGCTAAATAAATATTTCCCAAAAATAAATAGTCAGTGTTCTTTAATGAGATTTGTTTATAATTTCGAATTATGGTAACTTTTTACTGCCGACGACTTTTTCCCATTTTTGTTATTTTCCAAACGATTTTTGTTTTGTACTAAAATTCCAGAAAAATATATCAACTTATTATTTTGAGAAAAAGAAATATTGGAAACAGATAAAGTTTTTATCTTCGTTATTGCTTGGAGAATTTTTTGTTATAAAATATCAAACGATAGAAAAATTAGAATAATTTTTAATCTAACATATCCCATGCAAAGTTTCTCAATGCTGAGCGCCCGCCGCCCTTTATAAATTAAGTCCATAAATAAAAAAAATACGTTAGCTACTTTTGGCCATTGTCGAAAGACCATAAAATAATAAAATCTTATAAGAGGGAAAGGAAAAAAGTTAAAGGCAGTGCTTATTTCAAAAATAACTTATATATAACTCAGATTGAGAGAAAGTTTGGTTTTGAGACCCGAAAAAACAACCCAAAAAAGCTTAAACAAACACATTTGGAGAAATATTAGTTTGAAATCAATAATTTTAGCTAAACTATATAGTTTTTTCAAGTCTAAAATTTTCAAAGGATCCTCTTTAACAACGTTATGGAAACGAGGGATATTTTATTCCTTTTGAGCGCCAACTCTTAATAGAGTCACACTAAGGTTATTCGAAAGTGCGAAGTATCTGGGTATCGTCCTAGACTCTAAGCTATCGTGGAACCTAAACATACAAGTAAGAGCAGCGAAGGCCACTATTCCTCTCTGTATCTGCAAAAGGGCCATAGGCAAAAGATGGGGCATCCTCCCCAAAACAGCAAATTGGGTCTTTGAAATTGTCGTCAAGCCCATATTAATGTATGGTGCAATCATCTGGCGGCCAGCCTTAGGCAAATCCACCAACTCCAAAATTATAGATAGAATTTTACGAATATAAGCCTTGAAGATTACGGGTGCACCCCATCAAAAGCCTTGTTAAGGTACAATATTGTATATAGGAAGGATATTCGTATATGTACCGATAGTAAGGCTGCACTGAACGCTCTACCGGGTATTTATACAATATCTGAACTGATAGAGGAATGCCAGTTTATTCGAAAAACGGATTGGTTCAACACCGACCACAACATGGGATAGTAGGAGAATCTTTTCACTGTCCATATCAGCGATCAAAATGGGACCTATTTTTCTGGACCCAAGTGGGGCGGCTGCTTGCAGTGGACCGCCTGTGCAACCTAACCTAATCTAGTTGATGATCGAGCTGCAAGTAAATCTTTCAATGACGAAATGCTAATTCTAACTAATAATTTTTATCTTTGAGACATGTCGGTGTGATGCTGTTAGTTTAAAAACCTTTTCTGTTTTAATCTAAAAATCTCTGAAATGCCATTAAAAATTGGTTTAATATTATGAACGTGCTATTTCCAAAACATACATATTTTTTGTATTATTAAAAACAAATCTACCGGTTTTCAAGGTTATCCAGACACACATTTCTGTCAGAGACACAACGGTATACAAAATATCTTATAAATAGTACAACGAAACTGCTTAATGATATCGCCTTTTTCGTTTTTTTTTCATTTTTGGGCATTATTTACTTTATCAACTAAACATGGTTTTAAGCTGAAACTTTTTGAACATATGCTTGGGAGTGAATATTCATTAGGGTGAACGATTATTCGACATTTTCCAGAAACCCGGTTACGGTTTTTAAAATTCAAGAAAAACCGTTTAACCGTTCTTTTTTAAGAAAATTATTATACAAAAGTTTTGATTTTTATTTGCTTTACTAAAAAAGAGTTACCGGTTTATTTAAATACTGTAAAACCTCCATAATCCGAACGGATATAGTTTCAGCTACTGTCCAGATTAGTGGATCGTCCGGACTAAAGTTAAAATGAAATTTTAAACGCAATACATATACATATGTATGTATACATAATTTATTTTTATTAGCGAAAACAAAAATAAGTACACATAAGAATTCACTTGTATTTACTGCCAGACCCACTATGTCACACGTATTCGTTCTTGTTTTAAATTTAATTGTACGAAAGAAAGAATTCGATCGACATAGTGGGCCTGGCAGTTAATTAATTTGCAAAAACATAAAGAACCATAATAAAAGTGACACCAATATATTCCGTTTGAAAAATAAGAATTTATTTTTGTTAGAATACACAAATCTTTATGTAATTGCCAGCTAAATTTTTAAATTCTTTTAAAATAAAATATCCTTATCTGTCGCTTTGGTTTGTTCAGCCCATAAAATAGGTTTTGAAAACAGTTCATCACACAAACTCAATTAAACTAAAATCTTTTACATTTTAAGTACTTACTTTGCCTAGCGGTAAAATAACGAAACCATTTTACTGAGAAAAAAGAATATTTGCCCGGACTATAGAGGAAAAATGTCTAAGCTGTCCGAAAAATTTAAATGTCCGAATTACTAGATAGGTTGTACTGTACTATAAAATAATATAAAAACTAAAGGTTAAAGATAAAAATTTGCTTCATCACCTTAAATGCAAACGGTCGTAACTACACATATATTCAAAATAGCGTTTTCGATTGACTATGGTACATCAAACAACGTGTTCACAGAAAATTTTTGACTTCTACGATAAAAAACAGACCATTTATTACAGAAATTTTTACGGGGGTAAATACAAGTATATTTTTTAATGCTAAAAGGTGTAACTACATACACTCTTGTAAAAAAGTTGAGTTGTCTTGTTCAAAAGTAAATGAGTCTCTTTATTATAAAAAAAATTCTAAGAATTGCCAGGAATTCTCTATGATTATTGACTTTATAACGTGTTCAGCTCGCCTTTAAATTAAACAAAAGTGCAGTTACGGCGGATCCCTTTGTTTCATTTATGAAAGAGTATTTAATAAAGTTCTCGCTCTTGGGGTAGTTTTCAGTTCTGGGATATATGTAGTAATAAAGTATTCAAACCTTTTATGCGACGTTCATTTATTCGTTTTTGATCTGCAATGGATGTCTCTATATAAAATATGATGAAAAACGCCAACAAAACTATATAACAATTTTCAAATATTCAGTTTGCACGCAACAAGGCCAATTTAATTCACCCCTCCTACCACCTCATAAGATTATTTTGCCAGAGTCAAAAAACAGCTGGAAGTTTCACTTTAAAAAAAATACTTGGATAATCAACAGAAAACGTTCATCTCAGATTTAATATAGTAAAAAGTAATTTTATTTGAAAAATATACAAATGGAAAAGTATTCGAGTGAGCCAGTTCGAAAAATCAACAGACATTCAAACAATCAACATTTTCAAAAAACCGACAACCGTATTGTAGAAACCCCATTTTTAAAACCGGTTGAAAAACCGAGTCGATAACCCTAATATTCATTTAACAACCAACTAGTCTATAAGTGTATGTGTGCGTATATTTTTACATATTTAACTGTATTAACATGAAGATGAACAGCCAGCGACAAATTTGAGATTGTTACGTCACTTATTTTCGAGAGTAAAACTATACAAATAAAAAATATATATACCATATATCTTTTTTTTTAATAAACACATGAACATAATACTCGCTTAGTATAAAATTAAGTGAGCAACACATGGTGTCACTTTTCATAGCTTTTAATTTTAACTGCAAAATACATAAAATCTGTTAACTGGTTTTATAAAACTTTATATAAATTTGCTAGTATAAAATCTATACAGTATACATTTTTTATATTATAAACTTTATAGTTTCCAGTTTTAAGATTTATTTCTTTAATTATTTTCAATTTGAAAATTTCCCAATTGTTTAGTTTTGTCCTAAGCAAAGAAAGTGGGTGTTTTGTTGTAAGTTTTCTGCTTGATTACAAGCGGTATAAATAATTGTGTGTTAAATGGGACTGCAATATATTGATTTTGTTGCTTTAAATTTAAATTTAGGTCATCTTCAAGTTTTCGTAAGATTTTTTTTGCTCGTTAGTTTGTTTTGCGTGCATCTTTTTAAAAAGGTTTTTGTCGAATGGCTTTTTAGTGTCTGAAACTGTGTATGTGTGTATGTTTTTTTCTAGTGGCCACTTGTGGTTTTTTTATAATATAAATGTTATGCTGAATGTTGAGGTTTACATCACTTTTAAAAGATGCTAATTTTTTAAATATTAACACATTTGTACAATTTTTATTAATATTATTGAAAATTGTGTAATATTATTGAAATGCTATTAGGTTGGTGCTTCTTTTGTTTTTAAGATTTTTAATAGATAGCAATATGGAAATCACGTATAACAGAGCGATAAAGGTCAGTTCAGGTAAACATGTAAGGGATTAAAAAAACAGAATTTTTAGTAAAAAAAAAAAACGTAGCAACTGGTGAAAATAGTGAAAAAGCCCACATATATGAACACGGCAAAATAATCAGCCATGCCTTAACCAGAGTATTCTTGTAAATGATTGTAATTTTTTTTTTCTGCAGCCACTTCAATATGGAAGGAAAGAAAAGTTTGTGCCTGAAAACTTGGAAAATAATTTCCATTTTTAATCGAAAAATCCTCTTGTCTAGAAAAAAACGTCTAACTACGCCAAGCTTCTACATACATGTACATATTTATCTTGTGTAAAAATTCTTGTAAATCGAAAATTTTAAACTTGTTTTCCGTGAAACTATTTTTTTGGAGTTACCACGACGTTGCAGCAAATAAGCAATATCTATTTAAAGTCATATATTTTGTATGTATGTTAACAAGGGTTTGCCAAAAAAGAGCTCCCATCCAGCGAAATAGGAAAGAAGGCACACTAAGAATATTAAAAATTATTCCTTTCCACTGAAATTGCGATATTAAAAATTTTGTCAAGAGTTTCTTTTATATAATGACGTAAAAGCAAGATAAAACGGATAAAATTGTAAGTGCATACGTTCATCACGAATGTGTTTCTATAATCATAGAAAAAATTCAATTAAAAATTGTGGTTACCATAGTGGATTACACACATTCTAGTGGTCCCGCCTAATAAAAAAAATACATAAATATATTGGAAATGGCTAAAATGTACTAAAACTAACACACATTGCAAGAGTATTAATTCGACTTTTCTGCTCTAGGAAAGGTTTTATTAATTGTCATGATATCTAAACTAAAAAAATAGTACACATTTCAATCGGCAATGCCATGATATGATGATTTATGTATAAGACTTATACAAAAAGTAATGATGTATAAATAAATTAGAGTTGAATGAAGCCAAGACTCACAATTGTCTAAAGGTATTTGTTTAAAGGTAAAAGATCACACTTATATAGACTTCCGAACGTGTTATTTTGGGTAATTTTAAAGGGGTAAATTTAAAATTTCTTTGTACAAAATATTGAATATGGGACGGCCTAATAACAACCAAATTGTTCAATTTAATAATTAATAATTATTTAAATAATTTCTGTAAAAAACTTTTGTTTGTTGAGGGGTTTTTAGCTGGTCTATATACATGGTCATTGGTACTAATGCCAAATCAACCTTAAACCATATTTTTGAAAAATTTTTAATCCAATTTTTAATCCAAAGTGATTATTATTTTTGGCTAAAGTTCGTAACATTTTTAGTCAGAAAGAGTTGGACATGAGATAATACTCCAAAGGAACAAGGGAAAATTTAACATTAATTAATTTCAACTTACACGGCATAACAGAAAAGTTTTCGTTTATTGAATGTACACCAAGGCGAACTCTTTCCAGGTGAACTTGACAGCTCAGCTGATTCACTGCTTTTTAAAATTTTTCATTGTCGGAATGGGTTTTTTGTACAATTTTCGGGTTTTACATTCGCCTTGAACAGTTTATGTTGACATCTAATAATAATATTTGTCAAAGCAAATTCTCTAGCGATTGATTGTTATAAATTTACCTTAATTTACACTCTGCATTAATGACAAAATTTACACGGAACAGTGCAGAAAAAGCGGCATCAATTTAAAATTATTTTCTGTGAAGATTTTTTGCAAAAATTAAGTTGAAAAATGTTTTGTGTCTTAAGTCTTCGGTTTTCGATGAAAAACAAAAAATATAGAAAAGGCGTATCTCGTTTCTTAATAAGTTCAGGCAATACACTTTTAAAAACACCAGAAAATCTTGAAATCGTGGTCTCTATATCAAGCCAACCCAATAAAAGTTGTCAAATTAAAAATTGTCTTAAAATTTTAGTAACAATCAATTTTCGAACAACTTACAAAAAATTTAGCTTCTTAAATAATTTTTTCCTTCTATAAAAATTTAAGAAAACATAAATTCTCAAACTGGTGCTTTTTACGGGAATTGCTAAAATTTTAGTATTTAAAATTTTAATTTTTTAATTATTAATAATTTTACTAAAAACAAATTGAAATTGATTATTGAGAGGTAAAGTTTGTCCTATGCGCATTTAACTGTTTCTAGTTCAGATCATCAGGGAACTTTACCCAAATATTTCTTAGAACAACTGAAGATATTGTATAAAACCTTCATTAAAACAAATTTAAAATTATTTTTATTAAAATTATTAGTCCCGTATTCATAAAAAATTATATGTATTTGAACTGTATTTTAAGATACATTTTTCATAGGAATTTTCCTTAAAAGAGATATCAAACCCAAATTATTTTTTTATGAATGCGACAGTTCATGTTTTACTAAATATATATAATATTAATTTTGGAAAAATAAAGCGAATAAAAATTTAAAATAATAAATTCTCAAAATTTTAAGCTGTTTTTGCAAAAAATTTGTATTTAAAATAAAGTTTGGAAGTTTGTGTCTTGAGTTTTTTTGTTTCCATTAAAAATTAGAAGATACATTTTTTCTTTGATAGCATATTTTTTCGTTAACTTAAAGTACAAAAAATAATTATTAAAATTAATGTTAATAATTTTTATTTATGTTTTATACAAAATTTAATCCCGTTTTATTTTGTAAAAAAAAATTTTAACATTTCTTTTACTTAAACAAATCTTATTTAAAATTTGTAGCTTTGCAGAAAAGTATGTGTCTTAAGTCTTTTGATTAATATGAAATATTAAAAATTCAAATATAAAATTTGAAAACATTTTTTTTATTAAATACAGCACACAGTTTGTGTTTTTAGTTTTCACTTTGATTAAAACTTTTTCTGAGAAAAAATAAGTTTCTTCTAATTTGTGAGTGTCAAAAGAGTTTTGCATGTAAAAGTATTTGAAATCCACAAAATTCTGAAAGTCAGAAAATTTAATATGTTAATTAAAATTATTATTTTAATGCTCTACAAAAAAATAATTAAATGCTAAAAACAATTTTGCTATTAAAATAAAAATTTCAGGCAGTTTGAGTTAAACTTTGTTAAAGTTTGTTTAAGTATTAAGCAATTGTTATTTTAATTCACTTGCTATTATTTAATGTTACTAGTTATAAAACATGCTTCTATTTTAAATACATGAAACAGTTTTTATAAAATTTTTCAACTTTTTCTAACTTTAATGAATATGTATTAAACTCTAATTTTTTTTTTTGTATTGTATTTATTGTATTTTTTATTTTTGTATCATGCTGTATTGTATTTTGATGAAAAAATAAATAGAATTTGTAGCTTAAATTATTTAAAACTTTTCTTTTCTCTTTAATTTGGAAAAGGAGTTCAGTATTTATTTATTGATCAGTGAGTGTGCTTCTTAATTATTTTTCACTACATCAAACTCTTTAAACAAGTTTATTTTTGGGTGTTCTTTAGAGACTTGCCGGTTCCTTAAAAATAAAATGTTAGCCAACGTGTTTCAAATTTGTCTAATAAAGTTTTCAAATTTTGTATCTTAAGGTCTCTCGTATACAAAATGTTATAGTCAGCAATAAAAAAGGACAGCTGCTGAAATGGTTTTAGGCTGCCAGTAACCAAAACTTTGTGATAAATTAACTAACCAGACTTTTAGAATTTCTAATACCCAAGGCCAATGTCAAGGTATCGTGTTGCAAAAGGGCGTTTGTTGGCAGCAAAGAAGAACTTTAAGAATCCAATAAAAATTATAATTTAGTTTTTAAAAGAGTTAAGTGTCGTACAACCTCAATAAATGTTTAAGCTTTAAATACTCCTCAATGTAGATGCAGTGAGATTGTAATTTGTTTGAAAAACCACTTTTGTTTTATTGGGTCAATAAGTTAAATAACTAAAAGCACCTGTTGATTGTTTTTGGTGTTTTTCTTAATTTTTTTTTTGTCTAACCCTTTAACTAACTTTCTGTTTAATGGTCAATAAAAACGTGAATTTGAAGTTTAAACGCGGATATATACATCAAACTAAGCAACATTATTTTCAAATTAAACTTTATTTGACAAGGGTTTGTATGCCATACAACGAGATAACCAAGAAAAAACTAGTTAAAGTGTTCTTTTTATGCAATAAGTTTTCAAAAGCATGGTTTATGGTTAGAAAAAAATTAAGGACACAATGTGTTTTTTTTGGTTATCACATCAAAGGTGGTAGAGAATTTTTTTTGCACATATCAAGATCATTTAATAGTTGTTTTTTTCTTCTTTCTTTTTATTTAATAAAGACACATGTCAGTAGAGTGTAAATAGATGAGCTGTCAACTAATCTGTTTTGTTCACATTTCACTTTTTCTCGTTTGAAATAAAGGAATAAATATTTTAGCATAAATTTGAAAAGTTCGAAGCACACAACAGCTGCTGTTAATGCTGCTGATTCACTGAATTTGAGATTATTATTTTTTTTCTTCTTCTTAATAATTTGTATGGGAAACAAAAGTCTTTTGGCTTGATGTCATAATTTCTAAGTAAACAAACTCAACTAATTTTTAACTAGTTATATATTTTTTTTATTTGTTCTGCAATGATCAATGAAATTTGAAACCCTTTAATTATTGATAAATGCCGCCTTCATTATTGTCATTATTAAAATCCATTTAATTGTTTTTATTGTTTCAAAAAGTCGTGCAATTTTGTATTGCATGAAATTTGTATTTAATCTTAATTTCATGCATTCTTCTTAGAACTTACTAGTATTTTCTAGCCAATGATTCATTTGAAATAAATTATTTTGTAAACAACTAATGACAGATGTAAGAAAAATTTAAATAAATACTCCATTCACATTAGCTAAGAAGTAAGTTAAGCAAATGTTTTCTCACAGCAAAAGTTTAATTTATTTTTAAAGCTCATAAAGCTTTGCTAGTTTCAGTTTCTTTTAGCAAATTATAGGTAAGGCGCTGCCATGATTATCTAATAGAGGGTGGAAAAGTAAATTAAAATTTTAAACAATATCTAATTTAAGTTCTATACACTTTCGCCAGCAATGCTGCAGTGCTACTTAAGCTAAGCAAAACCGTCATCAAAATTAGATTCTATATACGAACTAATCATAGCGACAAAGACATAATTTGGATTTTCCACAAGAGGGTAGAAGATGTGATATTTCCTTGGTTTCACACAACTATAACAACAAGAAAGAATTCTCAATGCAGTAGAAACCCAAGCAACAAAATTTAGCAACATATATAAAATGAAAACCATGCGAATAATTTACTTAAATGGTGAAATGATGAAAATGCAAATGACGTTTTAAATTTTTTCTACTTACGCAGTGTACTTTCCGTAAATGAGGACTCCACCACGCATAAAATGTTGAAAGCAATAATTTTCTCATCTAATCACGAAAAACTAAGTTTAAAATGTTCGACTTATCTGTCAAGTTCGTACTACTCTATGGCTACAAGTCACGGAGTGATGGTACAGGAGATTTTACTGATCTTCAAGTATTTATAAATTGATGTCTGTGAAGACTTTTCAAAATATTTTGTCCACAATTTTTGTGAAATTATAACTTTTAGGGAATTGATTCTTTATTCTTAGAAGACGTCACCAGAAATTTCAAAGAATGGCATTCTCAGGGAAACCGAAGAAGAAAAACGCCTACTCATAGATGGAGAAATCAAATTAATATGAAAACGTAGCAAACAGGAAAGACTTGGAACAACATTAGTCGTCAGCAATTTATGGGATAGATTTGTCTTGGCCTTGTGACTCTTAGGACCATATTCCCAGTCTTTAGTTAACTAATGACAGTGGTTTAACTGACGACTTTTTATATAAATATCATTTTCATATAAATGTCATCATTAATTAACTAAAGGTTGTAAGCTTGGGTCCTTAAAGGATCATATATACTATCGGCCTCATTCAGAAAGTATTCATAAAATTTATGTGTGCATTAAAAGCAATTTTCTCATATAAAAATTATACAATAAATTTACTATAATATTATTAATCGTTTATGAATGGTAAGCCAGGAAGTTTTTCTGTGTGACACTTGTAGGCAACATGTTGTCTTGTGCAGGTCTTTATTTCGGACAGCAAAAATCTCTCAGTGTCAAAATAATATATAATTTATAGAGATACTTCTATATGGGCTGTTTTTTTTCTTTCGAAAATACTTTAAGTATCCCTGCCAAGTTTGACAATGGAGGTGATCGTCGTTCAATACCTGCCCGAACATCTTTGTAATGGTCTGAAAATTGTAAATAAGAATCGATCTGCAAATGCCCTGTTACAATTTCTTCTTTAGCTCTGAGCGGTGGCTTCGTGGTATCTGATCAGTCACCACTGTATGTACGCTAGCAGAGATTTACAATTTCAGGTAGAAAGTCGGATAATTCTGCTGTTGGTGTATTACTGGCCGTTGCTTCTATTACATTAAGCTGATATAACGCTGTAATAGTGCGAGTCATTTTGAAACTAACCTGATGTTTTGTTTCAACAAATTCTATGCGCAATTTTGAATTGTTTTACTTGTTTTTTTTTATTACCATAAATTTATTCCATTTTTTCTTTTTCATTCATAATACAGGTGTTGTTTGTTTTAACCCTGAAAATTATACAGTATAAACATTTTTATTTCTTAGTTGTAATGAATTTTTTTTATTATTAATAATTTAATTTTTTTTCTACAACTCTTTGCATACTGTAAAGTTCATGGCTAATATAAGAAGAAAAAAACTATATAGTTTGCTGTATTAATAATTAAACAACGTGTGAGTTTTTTTTAATGTAATTTTTGTCTTTAATATTTAACAGAGATTCATTTTATATGATAATCAGTAATAACTAGTTGCTGATTTATGGCTTGTTATAATTAAAAGCGTTGTGTCTTTTTTTTTTTAATCAAAAGAAACAACATGTAAAAGACTTTATTCCAGCATTTAGACTGAAATGCTAAGACATTGTGCTAGTCATCAAGGCAAAAGAGTAAAAAATAGGTGTTGATTTGGTGTGAGATTAATTATAAAGCTATTAAAATTAAGAAAATTTTTAATGAGTTATTTTTAAATATTTTTTAAAGTTATTAATTTAAAATCATCGTTTAATTTAATGGCTTGAAAATTATTTTATGAAATAAAATGGCGATTAAAAGCTAAAAAACGGGGAGTAAATCACAATTAAGTTGGCCGGAAATTCTTCAAAATATATTGTTTTCGATAAAAAAAAGTCTAGCCTTAATTATTTAATTTTTAATATGACAATGATTTTATGTATAAAGAAAATCAAGAGTAAATTTGTTACAAAATGTGAGAAATACATTTTTTTCGTTGGGGTTTTCCAAAAAAAACTTTAAGAAGCATGTTTCTTAAGTCTTTTGTTTTTCAAAAGTTCTAATCGATTAAAGAAAGGTATAGTCGAGCTTTCAACAACAAGTTGCTTTAATTGAGTATTTTAGTTTGAAGTTAAGACATTCCCTTTACAACTAGTCTTCAGGGAAAATTAAAAGCCAACAAGGACTTTAATCAGTTTAAAGAACACAGAGTGCAAATCCATAAATTTTTGACAATATATTTATGTCAAACTAAAACTATGTTTCTGAGTCTCTTGTATTAAATATAACTCAAACTAACACGCCTATTCAAGGATAATTAACTCTAAAAAAGCCATAACTGTTATCGAACTAGTCGATAAGGACACTGGACTTGTAACGGCATCGGATATAGGGTCAAGGTTTTGCTTAATAGAGGAACTAAAATTTGGCTATAAAATTTTTCTAACGATAGGAACATCGCTGAAACCATTTATCAAAAACCTAAACGGCTCTTTTAATTTTCCTTATAGCAAAATTTTTTAAAAAATTTTTCTACAAAATTTATTAAACAACAGTCGTATTCGTTAAAAATTAAATGTAAAAAATATACAAATAAAAATTATTTGAAAACTTTTGCCAAAAGAACCATTAAAGATTTTAATAAAAGATTTTCATTTCGCTTTTAAATTTTGCATGCAAGCTTCTGCACTTTTTATTTCAGCTAAACATAAAATATATTTTAAGGTTTAAGCTTTAGAACTTCCTATTAAAACCTATACAACTTACGAGCTCCCTTGTTGTAATTTAGGCTGCTTAATGTGCCTTTAACATTCAAACTTGTTGATCATTATTTATTTTTAGTTTTAGCTGTTTTCTTTTCTATTAGCTGTAGTTTTTTTAGTGCACAAATTATGTGTAAAGCTCTTTAATATTATAAGATTTTTGGTAATAATATTTTTTATTTAAAGCTTTTTCAATTTTAAATCAATTTATCAAGCATTTAAAATTATTACCTAAAATTATTTGACTGTGAAGTCTTCTTACTAAATAAGCTTTGGCTATTTTTTAATAAAGCTTAGCTTAAAACCTTTGAAAATTAAAGCTATAATGCTATTTATTAAAGAAGCTTACACATATTTTGAAAACTCTTTATCTAGCGTTGAAACTCCAAAAAGTATATTACATAATCTTTTTTTCTCTTAAGCTGATTTCTTCTTAAACCGTCCGCTTTAAACATCATAAGTCTTCCTTATATGCTTGAGGATCTTCAACATGTGTCTCAAGCTTTGAATAGTCTCACTAATTTTATATGGAATTTTAAGCTCATTTATCTTTCTTCGTAAATAAGCTTGCAAGCTTTTATCAAACTCTTTTAAGACTTTATAAGAGACTTGAAAAGTGTTAATGAAATGTAAGGTTTATAAGTTTCTTGTTTGAAGGTTTCAAAAACTACAAAAAAAATACTTCCTAAAATATTTTGAATTTGCAACTACAGTTTTCCAATTGTTTGTAAAAAAACGATTTGGAATTTTATAATTCAACTTTTTTAAGCTGAAACATTTACTTTGTTAACCTTTAAAATTTCATATTCTTATTAAATTTTTCTTTCCTATTTTAACTACTTCCTTGACTCTTTTCTTTCTGCCAAATTGATTTCCTTTCAAACATTTCCTTTCCTTAAGCTTTAGCCCTTACCGTTGTGCCTTTGATTCTGAATTTTACTTGTGTTTCAGAAAATATGTATTTAAATTGATGATGTTTTTGTTCACTTGACGGTATGTGCGTATATAAGTATGTTTTTTTTGTTGGTGTTCATTGTAATTTATTGTGGATGTTGCTGTTTTTTTTTGTCTTAAATCAATTGCTACTCAATTACGACGTTCGTTGAGCTTATGTACTTAAAGTTGTGTGTATGATGGGCACTACAACGCTTTTGTATACAAATGTATGTACGTAGTAAATTTGTAAGCTCAGTCAGTCTATAGCAGCAAAGTCAACGACCCTTGAGTGTAAAAACAAACAAAAAAAAACTAATAGAAAGCATTTGTTTATTAAAACGATGACAAACTATTACTATGTAACTATTTGAGAAGTACGACAGGAGCAGTACATTGACAGCATGTTTGACAGTTAGTGACAAGAGAAAAAAACCAAAGGGAAGAGTACTCGTTGTATAACGATATTTACAACCAGACAGAAATGAGATATCGAAACTGCTACTTATGAAATTACAGTTGAGAATAATGGTGAAATGTGTGAAGCAGAAAAAGCCCTGGTTTCCAGCTTCAAAAAATATTAAATGTGCGCTCCTTCCAATGAGAGAACAACTATTAAGGTATATTAATAATATCTGTTGCCTATTGCTTCCACTGTATAAGTTCAAGATACGTGATTTTTGTTTTCAAATTTAAACTTTCAAATGATAATAACAAATGGAACTGAACTATAAATGTATTCAGCAACCTTAAATGAACCAACAAAATATACCCATATAAATAATTCACTTTTTACCAATTTAATCGATTTACTACTACTGCTGTTTTTTATTCTTCTTTTTCCTTTTGCGGTGAGATTTATGTACATATTTTGAATTCTTTTTACTCTAAATACAGTTTTTTTGCCATAAATATTTTATAAGTTCGGGAGAAAAGAAAACAGCAAATGTAGTGAATATTTTGTTTTATTTTTTTCAGAAATGTCATAATATTTTTTTGTTCAAATTGTTCAGTAATTCTTATTAAATAAAATTGTATTTTATTTGTTATTTTCATGGTGTAGTGAATACCATAAGAATTTTAATTTTTTTTTAATATAAATATATTATTATAATTATAAATTTTGTACACGTTTATTGGTAGCAGTGCTTAGCACACCAAAAGGCCATAAATCTAGCTAACCAACCATATGGAATGAACATCATTATTATAATTTTTTTCCACCTAAATGTGGCTTGAGTTTATTCATGTGTTGTTTCTAAAAGCACTTATAGTATATTATTTTATATTCGTTTAATAGAATATTTTGTATTAAATATGTTGGAGTTCATAATTATTCATTGTCATTAAGGCATAATGAGTTTTCGAATGAGTATCTAGAGAATTCAATAACCCTTTGGTAAGAAAAAATTATAAAGTAAGAGTGTTAAGCAACTAATGAATTGAATTGTAGATATGATAATTTGGGGGCTAAGCGGAAAACACAAAATATTCCAGTTCCTAAAATTTAATTCAAAAGCAATTTCAATTCGCAATAAATATTTCCTGCAAATTGCTAAATCGCACATTCATAGTTTGGTTCGCATACAATATTTGGAACATAAAAAAATCATATAAAATATAAAAAAAAATTCATCATTCAGTCAGATATTTCACTAAAATTATTTTCAGAAGTTGTACGAATTTATTTAACTCCATGCCTGAATATACATTTTTTAAAAAGCAGGGAATTGAAATATACACACAATTCACAGCCTATTGTATCAGTTGTATATTCTATAAGTATTGTTGTTAATTTCTGTATAAACATTTGTTTAG
This sequence comes from Gymnocheta viridis, assembly GCA_956483585.1. Taxonomy (NCBI): domain Eukaryota; kingdom Metazoa; phylum Arthropoda; class Insecta; order Diptera; family Tachinidae; genus Gymnocheta; species Gymnocheta viridis. The sequence goes on along the minus strand of OY101441.1, from coordinate 59,997,364 downwards.
TAATAGGTTTTTGCAGAAATTACCAACAGCATTTGTAGAACATTCAACTCATACAACATGTTCTGAATTCAACAACAGTTTTCTAAAATCGTCCAATTAATAAAATTTATTTTTTTTTTTACAATTTTGGTATGCTGACGATCTTTTATGCGACTTGAGCTTTAAGATAAATGGTAACGTTTTGTTGAAATATTGAAAGCTGTCAAGTTTTTTCTCCAACTTTTTGTGCCATCTGTAAAAAGTTCTCAATTCAATTTACGAAAACGCTCTCATGGTCTGATTTGAAAATTACCAAAACCATTTCTTTAATAAAACTAATATTTTTATTTAATTTTTAAGCTTTTTACTAAAAATTTCACAGTCTCTAAATTTTGTCTATAAAAATTTAAATTTTTTATGAAATCTTAAAATTTTTTATTTTAAGCTCTTCATTGAAATTTTACTTTCGAAAAGTTTTCAATTAAAAACTTTCCTTTTCGAATTCTCAATTCAACTTGTAATTTTTAGTTGTAAGTATTATATTTTTGGAATTTATGGTATTAAAACGTTCATTTCAGCATTTACAATATTCCAGTACATCCTTTTAACTTTGAGCTTCCATTTTAAATATTTAAAACCTTTAAGACGCTTATTAAATTAAAAAAAAAACATTTTGAAAAAGAGTTTTTAAGCTTATAAGGTTATAATATATAAACGCCCATATTTATAAAAAAAATTTGATATTTGAAATGTATTTGAAGTCAAATTCTTCATACAAATTTTCTTTAAAATACATTACAAACGCAAATTATTTTTTTATGAATACGGCAGAAAAAGATTTATGGTGTTTTCAGCAGTCACATTTTTTTAAAAAGCATTTCACATTGCAAGTTTTTCTGTTTTTATTAAAAACATTAATGTGCTTGAATTTCTAAGCTTAAAATCTTACTCTTGTAAGACTCTAATGTACATACTATTTTATATTCGAGCTTTAATTTTTTGTTCTTGGTGTGGCTCTTTTTTAATTCCAACAATATAGTAATTGTAATAAACGTGCTTTCTTTTGAATCTTTAATTATAGATATTTGAAACTTTCAATATTTTTAAGCTAAAGTAAAAAATAACTTTTTAAAAGATTTGAATATATATTTTTCCAGTTAAAAGTTTTTCTTTACTGTCGTATTTAAGAATATAAAATAATAAATTTTCCACATAAGTTTCTTTATAATTTTTTTTAATACCTTTTCAAGTTAGTCAGTGGGACTTTAAAATATATAAAAGTTTTTATTAAAAGCTTTTAAGCCAGACAAATAATGATACAGAATGAAAACATGACCCTCTCTAAAAATTATTCATTTAATCACTCCTTTAATTACTAAACTAATTAAAAATCACTACTTTTAAAGTCTCTAATTATCATGATCATGATCATGCTCATGCTCATGCTTTATATTTCAGCAAGAACTGAAGAGAGAAAAAAAGTTGTTATTAAAAATGTTATTTATTTCGTGTTTTTCATTTAATTATGTGGGAGTTTTTTGTGTGAAAAATGAAATAATTATAATAATTTTCTCACTTCCCTGTCGACACAAACATCTTATGTCATGTCTTCTTTTTCTCTTTTTTTTTTGTCTTTCTTTTTTGTTCTTCAAATTATGGCATGATTACGAAATTCACGTAATAACAAATATGATAAATATACGATGATGATGATTTTACATACTTTGAAAGCATTCTTCTGCGATCTATATTGGTATGTCTGAGCCAAAGATTTAATGATTTAAAAGCAACATTAACGTTCAGTTGCTTTTACGTGTTGCCAAAGAAATACACTTTAAAAGAAAACCAGTAACTGAGATTGCGTGTTGCGGCCACTTTTTACTTAAGGGGTTTGAAGTCTTAGCAGTGGCTTCTTCGTTCATTTTTTCATTGCGCTTAAGTAGAGAAAAGAATAATGTGTATAGAAGAAATATAAATATTATTTCAATTGGGTAAGGTAAAGTCAAGCCAATTCAGTGTTTAATTGGCAACAACATTTATCTCTAGTATTTATGCCCTTTTCCAGTTGTTTTCCAAACTCCCTACCAAGAAATTTGATTTTCTTATGGTGGTGAGACACATAGTTGCTGTTCTTTTGCTGCTTCGTTTTCTCTATTTCATGTTCTTCCAAGTATTTCCTTTTAATACAAGAGTTTAACATGTAGGCAACAAAAAACGCCAATACTATTTTTGTGAAAAATTTTGTTCTTAAGCAACAACAAGTTTTAAAGGCAATTTGCCACTTCCTTTCCTAAGCAGCAGCAGCAGCACCAGCACCAGCAATAGCATTAACAACAACAGCAAGCAACCAACAATTATTTACAAGAATTCACGGTCAACAAATGAAGGTTCTTATGGCTCTTTGGCCAAGACGTAACAAAACGAACTGGCAGTAAAATGAAAATGAAGAATTCTATTCGACTGTTTCTTTTTTGTTCATTTTGTTCATTTTTCTTTTCTTTGCAAAGGAATCTATTTAACAACAGCTACAATAAACAGCTAGAAAATGAAGGCCTATTGCTGTTGTAACAGCAGCACAACACGACTGTCTATCTTTGCTAACCTTATTGTAAGGCCTTTAAGCCAAGTTTATAGCCCCTTTCATAAGTAAGTAAATGTACTGGATATTGTCTAGTTACCTACACACATATCCACATATATCGTATATTCAGTTACCTTTGGGATTTTTACTATTCTATGATTTTAACTAAATCTTCTAGATATTTTTTCTCTCATGTTTCTTCTTACCAAACCACTTTTAATGTGTTGTACGAGTACGAGTATTAAATTGGATTTGTTGTTACTGTTAACAATCTTTTTTTATTAAAATAAAAACAACTATTACATAGAAGAGAAGAAAAAAAACGTACAAAAGGATATATAAGTACATGTACATACGTACATACATACAAACATACATAAGTACGTACGTATTCGTATGTTTGCCAGATTTTATCGTTTTAAATCTAAAAACCGTTGAAAGCCTTAAGAAAGGTTTAAAAAAAACTTCACCATCAAGTTCTTGTTGATATTTCAAGCTGCCCTTTACTAATACTGGTTTCCCTTTTTCTTCTGGTGCTTCTTTAATTAAATGAAAGGAAATTGTGCATCTTGAAAAATGTAATATATTTCGATTTTATTTTTAATTTCTTAAAAGATTGAATAGAAAAAACTCTTGTTGGAAAAACAGGTGCTTAGAAAAAATCTATTTTTTTTGTTCAATCAGAAATTTTTAAGAGTGAGTTAAAAATTACTACAAGAAAAAAAGCTTATTCCAAGGCCTCGTAAGCAATTTAATTATTAATACCGCAACTCAATGTAAATAGTTATGATAATTTTGGGCCAGTTTAAAGACTTTCCAGGTTTAGTGAAAAGCGCCTTTGTTTGTCTGGAATTCGATCTAAAATGCTGCACTAAAGCTTATTAGCAGATAAGGACGATTATTTGCTTAAATGATTAATCGAACTTTTTGATTAATCATTATACTAATTAAGGAATTAAGTGATAGACAATGCAATTCGTAATATTAAGAGATCTCTCTCTATACAGAGGAAATCTTAGACGGTTTTGGGTAACTGACTAGCGACAACTGCAAATTCTGTGCGTTTCCTGGGGAAAAAAGAGATGGTGGAGCACATACTGTCATACGTTCCAGAGCGGAGATTATTACTATCAATATCTTGGGGAAATCTCTGAAATTGGAGTAATGAGACTCCTAGCATTCATCAGCACTCTAGGTATCAGCACTTCTATTTAAACTTTTCATGTAGGTACCGGTTATCGTACATCGTGGTAACGCTAAAGACCAACACTGTCAATGCGAGGTGTTTATGACCGAATTTTTTAACATGACCTAGGCAATTAATTGATTAATCAAGAGTTCTGATTAATTAAAATGGTGATTAATCAATAATTTCAGTTCTGATCATTCAAATTTGAATTATTGTATTCAATATTATAAAATAAAAACATTTTGAAATTCAAATGAATGAAATATCAAAACAAAAAAAAATTTAAAGAAAGAAAAGGCTTAACACTAAGGGTCGTATTCATAAAAAAGACAAATTTTTCATAAAAATTTTCTTTAAAACACATTTCAAACTTTTTTTTTTTATGAGTATGGCAGTAAAACTATTCAAAATGTAAATTAATCGAAATTCAGATTAAACAATTAGTCATGATTTTGAATAATCAATATCTGATTAATCGATTAGTTGTCTAATTATAAAATTTTATTATTTAAATTCATTCATCAAACACTTAAATTATAATTTAAGTGTTTGATGAATGAATTTAAATAATTATTAAAACATTATGATTAATCAAAATCTGATTAATCGATTATTTGGATAATCATAAAATGTGATTATTCAAATTCATGATAAATCAATTAATTCAGATTTTTATTAGTCACAATGTTTGTGATAACATATTTTATCATTGATAATGGCTCGACGTCAATGGACGAATAACTCGAGGACGAGTTCCATGCAGTATTGGCCGAGTTGTCACAACATATTTTATCGAGTATTATTAACTTGTCAGGCTCCTGATTTAGTTCGTACAACTCTGTAAGGTAGTTTTAGTAAATGCTTTTGAACATTTCAGTGGTGTTGTTATTTTCGGAGAGTTGTCTAGCTATCCTTACATGTTTTAATAATTTAAATTCCTACTAAATTTCCGAATTTCGTAATATTTGTTAATAAAGAGTTGAACAATTTTCAGGGAACAAGAAAACCCTGATTAATTCCAACCTATTTTTTAAGGACACAACACCGCCTTGTAAATTTTTTCATAAATTTCGCTCTTTTGGTGAACTTTATGACAAAAAAAAAAGAATTGCTATCATTTCAACATATACAAGCTCTCAAATGTCTGAACTTGTAAAAGCTCTAATTTACCATTGCTAACTATATTTATGTATATATTGACCCTTTGCTACACATTGGAAGGGTTGTTAGATGCGATTTTCAATCTTTTTTGTTAACATAATATTTTATTTGGTAAAATGGTGATATTTTGGCGTTTTATGAAACAGCTGGTGATATTGTTGACTATTTTTAAAGATTCTGTTGTTATTTTTTGTGTGTTTTCTTTTTACGAACTATCTTGTTAATTCACCGATTTCACTAAAAGAGTTGTTGAGTGATATTTATCAAAGTTTAATAACATTTTAGAGAATTTGGCTGTTAGTTAATAATCTCCCCGTTAAAAAAATTTTTTCAATAATAATTTTCACAAAAATTCATCAACGAAACAGAATGAAATATAAACTTCATGACGCTTTATCACGAGTGATAAATTATATCAATGTGAATGTTTTTACTTTCTCAAGAACCGATTATTTCATAGTTTTAATATTTTCATTCAACTCCCAGATAGCTTTTTAAAACAAGGAAGCATTGACGAATGTCTTAAAATGATGTGCGAATTGACATCTAAAATTTTCTAATAAGAACTACACGTAGTTCCAAATAAAAATCACATTATTACTTTATAGTAAACATATTCTGACTGGACCACGATGCACAGAAGAGTATTTGAGACAAAAAAACTGCCCAAAATGATTAAACGTGTTTTTTGAATTGAAAGATTGAGTTTTTTGGTAGTTTTAGGTGTAATTGGATATAAAAAAATCTGTTGTCAGATTTTTAGATCAGAGCTACAAATCGCAACATAAAGTCGTAAAAATTTACAATATAACGTAAAATATTATTGTGTATCGATCTGCATACTTAGTTTTTAAGATTTATAGAAATTTATATAGTTCTTTTGTGAAATTACATTTAGTTTTCCAGTTCTCTTCAAATAAATAACATTCTTCCATTTCCTAAACTTTATATAAACTATTAGCTCACTTTACATTGAAATCCATTAATTTACTGACACCTACTTCAGCTAATATAAAATATATTTCTATCTTTATTGTAGTTAAAATTCAAATGAAAACGAAACCTTGTTGAAGGCTGTAAATAAATTTTGTTCGTACTCGTATATATTTCCTAGTACATTTTATTTTTTTTTTATATGTAGTACATAAACTTTATTTTTTTACAATTAAATGTAATAGAAATTACACTCAACGAATATTTTTTACCTTGACCTTAACAAGGCACATAAGTACATACATACACATATTTATTATATACTAATTGCTTTATTCATAAAAAAAATACAACTTAACAACTATTATTTGGATGAAGCTTATTAGAGGAACTGTTAAAACCAGTTTAATTTTTAGAGCTCTAAACATTGATGACTGGTTAGCTAGCTGAGCTGATTTTAATGTGTTGGTAATTTTAAGCAAATAGTTAACTGCATACACGAGGGTGGTCCTAGAACTATCGGATATTCAATACTCTGTACTTGCAGAGTTGTATATTTTGTAACTAAAGCAAATAGAAAATTTCACAGCCAAATTAAAAGTCTTGTTTTCCTAAAAAAAAACACACCAGCTGAAAGTATCCGTTGCAAGTACCGAGTAGTATTGAGTACCCTAAAGAATAACATTGAATAGTCTTATGTAATTAAAAGTAGCTGAAGTTTTCAGTACTCATATATTTAAGATTTAGTTATTATAAACTTATTTACAAATTTTCCAAAGTTCTTGTTGAACCAACTTTTAAAAACGTTTAATGGTACTTTTAGCTTTTTAGTGTCATTTAAATCAGTGAAATTTTGTGATTTCGCCGTTTTCTCTATTTTCCCATTGAACAAAATATTTTCTCAGGCTAAAAAGTATTCTACATGTTAAACAACATACTAAAGTATCTCCGAAACATATTTGATCAAAATCCATTTGGCAATTTTTTCCTCAAACAGAAGGACAGAAAATTTTTTTCGAAAAGTGGTGTTTTGCATTCTAAAACGATAGCTTTTTACATCACGAACAAAATTTTCCAAAAATATATCATGTACGGCCTTGTTACAGTTTCATTAAACATATATAATAGACTGATGTAATCTGTAGGTGTCCCCCCTCCCAAAACTGTTGCCTTTTGAAAACAACAGAATTCTCCCGGTGTCAGAGGCAATTACCAACTTTTTTCTGTCGTACTTGCTAGATTAGGTCAATTTAAGGATTGATGTCGTAAACTTAGTAAAAACATTTTGAATATTTTGTAGGAGTCTTTTGCAAATGTTTGTTACAATAAATTTAATTTATTTAGATTTAAACACAAGTTTTGCATTAAAAATACCATATTCGTTTGAATATTAAACGAATGGTGCACTTTTATTGAAATTTCTTAAACCTAAACTAAAATCAAATGGAAACTATAAGCTTCTAAGCTTAAGCAATAACGCAAATTCATATTCGCTTTTAGTTCCAAATTAAGTCTGATCTGTTTACACTTGCTGCTAACGTTATTCATAGTCTGCTTAGTTTCGACTTATCTGCTTAGTTGTAACTAATGAGCAAGATTTGGCTGAAACCGAAATTAAGTTGAAAATTAAAGGTATAAAAAATACATACAATAAAAAAAGAAAATATGAAGATATTGAAGTCCTTAGGTCTCATTAGTTTTTACTTTTCGTTGCCGTTTTTTTCTGTTGAAAATATTTTTTAATTACTTTTTCTGTGTCTGAACTTTCGGATGTGGACAATGTAATTAAAGGAATTAATTTTGTAAATGTTTGCAAAATATTTTTTATATGACAAAAATATATGTATCTCTTAAAAAATTTTAGTTAATAATAAAACGTTCTGACCTTTAATACAAAATTTGTAATGTTTCACACAACAAAAAAAGATACATGCAGACTCTTGGCTGTCACTATGCACGATACAAATTTAATAACCATAAAGAAAATTTGTTTATTGATACAATTTTACAGTTTTATTTTACACACTTATAGATGACCCGACTATATATTATTTAAATCGGTTCAGTATTAAAGGAATAAAAGGCTCATAAAGTTGACAAAGGCTAAATATACACACGTACACGCATTCACTTATGTAAGTGTTGGTTCAAGTAAAAACATACGCAAAACAATGAGAGTGTTTAAGAGTTCTTACATACATATTTATATATGTAATAAGATTTGTTTTATAAATGTGTGTTTGTATGCAATTTTATTTCGTTTATTGTTTTTCCATGGCGAAGGGATTGAGTAATTAGGTAGTTTTTTCTCTTTCAATGCTAAAATATGTAAGTATACGTTTAAAATGGCGGTCGAATTTCGAACACTAGGCGTATTCTATTAGAGAAAAATTGGCTTAAAGAAGTTTGCTATAGAGGAGTGTTCGACTGTATATATATGTACATAAATAAATAACTCTGCAAAAATGTTTTAGTCTGAACCTGAACAAATTTAAAACAAACTCTTTTGATTTTTATTTTTCTTGCGAGAAATTTTGGGCGTTAAACACAAGACAAGAATGAAAATAAAATGAAATCAAGTAAAATGATCTGAAATAAAATTTTTTGCACAATATTACGTTTTTGTACAAGAACTGCAAAATATTCAAACACGCTTTTTTATACACGATATTTGCGTTTTGTTTACTCATACCAAACACAGAGTACTTAAAATATTTTTTCAATATACATACATACATACATACATACATACATACATACATACATACATACATACATACATACATACATACATACATACATACATACATACATACATACATACATACATACATACATACATACATACATACATACATACATACATACATACATACATACATACATACATACATACATACATACATACATACATACATACATACATACATACATACATACATACATACATACATACATACATACATACATACATACATACATACATACATACATACATACATACATACATACATACATACATACATACATACATACATACATACATACATACAAATATGTACATATGTATGTATGTACGTTTAGGCCTTTTTATAACCAGTTTTAGTTTATTTTTTAAATAAAGAATATTGCTTTCATTTAATAAGCAGACATTATGATGATGCGTGTTGGTTTTTCTTATCAAGTTCTTTCATAAAACCTTCAATTCTTATTAGAAAATAAGGAATTTTAAATACACATATGCATATGTACATATGTACATATATACATCTATATTTAAAAGCGCGCGGATTACTGTACTAGTTACAAAATCAAAGAGTGTCATATTATGTGTCCTGCTTGATTCAGCTTACTGGTGACGCTACATATTTTCTTTTTTTTCAAACTCCCGGAGTTTGTTCTGTACTTCTCATGAAGTTTCATAAGTATTTACAAAAGAGTTTCTTTGTGTTATTATCATTATTTTTATCTTGTTATGTTAATCTGATTTTTCCAATATATACATACATACATACATATGTATGTACATATAATATAGTTTTTAATAATTGTCATTGCTAATTGCTAAGTCACTTGGTTGTTTTACGCTTTATTTTGTATAAGCTTTACAGCTTTAGTTTTCATAATAAATTTTTCTAACATACTTACATACATATGTATGTATGTACACAGATTTTGAATTAATTTTATTTGCAAAAATTCATTAGTCATTTTGTTTGTTTAAAAAATAGCAAAATCAATCAATCAAACAATAATTTGAATCTCATATAGGTAGTACATATGTAAATTATAATAAATTTGTTCGCAAATTACTAAGCATTTAATTCATATTTAATACCTACATGTGTAGGTACAATATTTCAATTGTCCACAAACACCTGTAAAATTAATAAATTCCCAATAAAAACAAATAAATTTTAAAGTCTTTTATATTTGGGTAATAACATAATAACATTAAAGAATGAATATATTTACACTGCTTGCAAACAGTTACAAGCATGGCAAACAATGAAAACCAAAAGCCTTGATCTTGATCTGAAATAGTAACTTTATAAAAAATATTTTAGAGCTAGGGCTTGCTAGATAATCAAACAAATGCATACGCAAATATATGTACATATGTATTTGTAAAATGTAAGTATGTATATACATACATACATACATACACACATATGTATGTATGTATGTGCATATTTAATTCCAAAGCCAAAGCTAGCTAGAATTTACACTGTTAGGGCCACCGCAATGAACTTACAAGGAAAAAAACGTATCTGTATGTATGTATGGATGTATGTACATATACATACATGAAATTTTGCTATCCCAGCTAGCATTTGGAAGATTATTTGACGAGCTCGGTCATATCACGACCCTTTTCTAAATCGTCCAGACGATTGTTGGAGTAAAATTACTTTTTGCTCTCCTAAATGATGCTTTTGCGAGTAATTCTGACGATTGTTGGACGAGTTAATCTTTAATCGTGTATTTTTATGTTATTCCACAATCGTCGTTTAAGTATTCTGACGACCATTGAACGATTGTTATTTCGCAACAATCGTACATTACTTTCGTAAATGATTTTTTACGACATTTTTTTGCTGTTTACGTTACTTCGAAATCGCCGTTTTCGCATTATGGCCATAGTTGGGCGTGGCGAGTGATAATAATAAGTGTTCGTTGGATTAAAGTGTTTTGTTTTAAATTGAAGAGTTTTATAAATTAATGTGATTTTTTTAATTAAAATACATATTTATTTTTAAAATTTATTATCGAGATTGCCTCGATTAATCTTTTATCCAAAATTTTTTTTGTTTTTTTAGAACCCTCAACAAACAATAGTTCTTGAAAATAATATTTATTATTTGCTCCTAAAAAATGTGAAACACATAAAAATACTCTCTTTTCCGCGCCATCGTAGAAGACTCATTACGTCGATTTATTCAAGGCTCGTTTGAAGTAAGAATAATAGTCTTACACGATTATATTAGGCGCATCGCAGACGACCCATATGAAAGAGTTGCCTTCTAGACACAGATTCTCCCGTTGTACTGAACTTGCGCGATCGGAATACGACATCGCGGACTATTCATTTAATCGCCCGCTCCGATCGCGGAAGATTCTTCTACGATCGAAAATGCTAGTTGGGATATTATTCACATTCAATTATTTAACAAGCGAATGAATGCATGGGTGTTTTACTATTGCACGTGATAGTATAAGTAAGAGCTTTAAAGCCCATGAATTAGATTTCAAGTTTTCAACCTTGCCTTTAAGTTGTACAAAGTGGTTCTGCTTATATTGGTTTTTGTTCAATTCTTTACTTTACTTTACATATGTAATATATAACTTAAGATTTATGCAAATACATACTACATATATAAAATAATTTACCCTTAAAAAATAATATATATTTATAATTAATACAAAATGCTAAGGTAATTAAGGAAACAAATAAAAATAGTTTAAATAATAATTACAATACACTATAAAATTGTACTTTTGTAAAATATACACATCCATATAGACCTAGTGTCCTTTTTATATATAATTCTAATTTGTCAGCTTTTCGAAAAATGTTTTATGAACACTTATATTTAAGAAATATAGATGGCTCTGCTTGAAAGAAAAAACAAACACTGTATTAAAAAAACCACTCGTACGTAACACAAACGAGATGCCATATTTTTATTACATATGGATAAAAAAAATCCAACAGAATTTAACTAGTATGCCACTAGTATATATGCTGTTTATTCTGACAGCACTGGTGGGCTATTATTTATTTCGATTCGAAAGAAAACATTTTCGAAACAGAATGTATAAATTATACGAATACGAATTATATCCTTTTCGAAATAAATAATAACCTCCCTGAAAAGAAATAATGTTGTTAAATTCCTAGTTAGTGAAGACAAACACCAATTGGAACAGTGATGCCAAACGCAGACGATTTTCCCTTTTTGGAGAGAATTTCCGATTTTACATATTAAGGAGTATGTAAGGAATTTTAAGTCATCGTGTTTTCCTTATAAATTAAGGTGGCAAAACACTTATTACAGTAATTTTAACTAAGTTGCACAATCAACTTACAATGATTTTTTGTACAGATAAATCAAAAACGCTGTCTTCTTAAATGTATGTATGTACATGCATACAAAATAGATGAATTTTAACGACAACTTGACATTTGTGTTTTAATTTTTTTTAATTATAAATGGCTTAAGTCGTATGTTTATGTGAAAAAGTGGACACCATTTTTTATTTTAACGTGTGCAGCTAACTCTGATTTTTTATATGAAAATATTTTAAGGCTGCCAAAAAATATGGTAAATATGCAAAATGCACTTAACCAAGGCTTAAGAAGAATAATTACAGAAAATACATATTTTTGGCAGTTAAGCCAAAGCGCAGATAACTATTATTTTTTGTATGAAAACAATTTTAAAATGCCAAAAATTTTGGGCATTCATTTTAAATGTGCAGGTAGAAAAAGACCACTTAAAAAAGGAATTTGTTTGGGATTTTAAAGAATAGTGACAACAATTATTAATCTCGAGCAGTTAAGTCAAAAGTGCTCTAAATCAAAAGGCAGCTAAATCAAAACTACTGTATGCATATTCAAAACAAAATTTTAAATATTTTTTATTGTTTTCAATAAAAGTTCTAATAATGCATATTTTTGAAATTTTTTTAAATAAGATATCGAATAATAAATTTATCTCGAATAATAAATTTACTAAATAATACAAAATTTTGATAGAATATTGTGGGAGATAATTCATACTGACAAAAAAACACATTTGAGAAATAATATATAGAGACTAGAATTTGTATAAAGAACCCCATAGACGTGAGTAATATCCTATAACATTAGTTTGGGGGTCAGTGGTTCGATTCCTTGGAAAAAACTGGTTGTTTCCGCAGACAGGCCCAAAATGCTTTAGAAGTTTTTGTTCGTTAAAAAATAACTTAAAAACTTTAATCAATTTATATTAAACTATTTTAATTACTAAATGAGCTTTTCGAAGCAAAATAGCTTTTGGATGCCTCTCCACATCCTTATCTTAAAAATTTATGAACTGCCGTAATTAGTGCTATAAAACAGCTCTTGAGGAGACTCAAGGAAAATTTACTTTAATAGAAACAATTTTTAAGAAATAGAATTTAGCACAAATAAGATATCGATGTATGTAGTAGTTTTGAACGCTTATAGCTTTCTAAATATCGAACCGAGTTAAATAAAATTAATACTGTGCACATCTATGTATAACCCCGTTTAAAAACATATAAATCTTTTCAAAATCAGTTCAGTATTACGGCCGTAAAAGGGATCTAAAAACGTGTTTGCCTATTAATAATGTAGATAGATATGTGCACAAGTTCTTGTTAGCAACGTTCAAACTCAAAACATTAAATATACACTTGCTCACCCCAAAGTGCATAAAAATGCATTGTATGAGTTATTGAAAAAATATCTTGTTCAGAAAATTGATTCTTATAGTAATTTCAAGTTCCAACTATAATGATTAAGAACCTCTATTTTATTATATGCACATATCTCGCTATTCAAAATTTCCCCAGAATTATAAAAATCTTTTTGGGAGCTTACCTTTAACTATCTGGCAACTACTATATTCAAGATTAACCTTTCCCGTATGTATAAAAGTTATGGCATCATTAAAGCTTTCTTGTAGAACAGTTTACAACTACCATTCTTTTACACCCATGATATGATAAACAAGATAGACCTGTTTGTACAATAACTGTCTTAATGTCAAACAAATTCCATATAAAAAATATTGTTTGTTTTTTTTATATCGAGTTTGACACTTAAGAAATGTAAAATTAGCCCAACGATTGTACCGTCTTTATTATGTTATGTTTCATACCACACAGTAGTGCTTTTCAGTTTTGTTTGTTCAGTTTATGTTTTTGTTTTGCTTAGTTTTAATTTGAAACTCTCTTAAAAATGCCGTTTTTAAACCCGCTAATTTTTCTTAAACACATTTTTAACCAATTTAGAAAATATATGTTAATTCATAAAGTTTTCAAATCAATTTTTATTAATTTGTGTTCTTCAAGTATTTGTGTTATTTATTGGTGTATTAAGCAATTGATAAAATATAAAAAAGATGATACGTGAAAGTCCTGATGATATCTTTACTTCACATAATGATACGAAATTTTCAAATACAAATCATTTTCTTGATTTAAAACCATTTAAATGGAATTATATTTTATTGTGCAGTGATTGTGGTTTAGGTGAGATATAAAAATATATGTATGTGTAAAAAAATTCTATATTAAAATTTTTTAAAAGCACATTTTGTATGTTGAATAAAAATCCGTTGCAGATTCTGTTAAAACCGTTAAATATAGTCATATTGCTTAAATTTTAATAAATATATATTGTACTTAAATAAATACATAATAAAAATCATTAGCATTTTTAATAATGCTATTCGTATCAGACGGTAACATACGGGCACAATGTTCCTTAAAACCCGTTGCTCGGCAAGATTTAGGCTTGACAGTTGATGAAAAAGTCGTCCACTATATCAAGGTATAATTACTATAAAATCAGAGCTACAACAACAGCAACAGTTTTTGTTTTTATAAGTCGACAAATGTTCTGAGTATTTGTAAACAAACCATATGTTCACAAGTAATTCTAGATTTCTTAATTAAAAAGTAAACCAGCTACCGTGGCGGCGCCACCTGGTTAAGTATGCCTTGGTCCACACCATAAAATTATTTTTGCAGAAACTCTTATTTTGTGTGAGAGTGATGAAATTTGTATTCCTCGCTCGGCCTTTTTCGCTAGAAAATAAAAGTTTCTGCAATAAAAAATTCGAATGGTTGACCGCAACGCAGAAGTCAACAAGACAACACACGTGAAATGATTATTAAAGTTCATGTTCGCTCTGAAAATGTGTATTGGTCGGACACACATTACTAGACAAAATTATTGCTACTACAGAGAACTTAGGGACCTCGAAGCAGAAAATAAAGGTCACATACAAAAGTCAGCGGCTGGACTTAGACGACATACCATTCAACGAGTCTAAATATAAATAAGCCCAGTCGACTACTAATTTGGCGAAACGTAGCTATGTACTAAAATCTTACACACGATACTGCCTTGAAAACATGGTATTTTTAAATTTTTATATCGATAGGTGTCTCTAAATTAATATCTTTATTAGTATCGGCTTACATTTAATAATTTGTCATTTTCTAAAAAACTTGATTAAAAATACAATGTTAATTAATTGCTCAAAATCATAATTTTGTAATATATCCGATCTAATTTAATTAGATCTAATCAAAATTCATTTGAATTAATAACTCTCATCATAAATAAAACAAGTTAAACTAATTGCTCTACCGCAACACATCATTATAATTATTACTTTTATTCACAAAGATACATATATAATATCAAGTTCGTTCGTGTGTTGAAACTTGAAAGGTAAGACTTGATCGTCTAACCTTTAACTCTGAACAAAATCCCAAATTAGCCGTGAGTATGCAAAAATGGCAACGCTGACCTGCCATATATTGTTCTTTATAGTGTGGCAGCCTTTTGTGGGGGAAAATTACAAAAATAAAAAATCGTAAAGCCAAAAACAAAATACGCAGAAAATGAACAGTTATTTTTCAAAAGATCTTTATGGAGATTGAGTGGAAATAATTTAGCAAATTAGTACAGAAAACGTGATTACTCCAAAAATTAGAAAAATTAAAAAGAAGTTTATAAAATTACATACATACTTAAGTTTTTACCGTTATACGATTATTAAGAAATTAAAACAAGTTTATACATACATACATACATATATTGAATTAATAAACAATACAATCTTTGAATCTTAAAAAATTTGCAATTTCAGATTAATTATGTAATAAAAATAAATCTAGCAATATTTTGAATTGTAATGTTCTCAGAAATTTTGTTCTTACGCCATTTTCTTTTGAATAATGAATATACTATTCATATATTAATGCGTTTTTTTTTGTATTAATTAACTATTATTTTTTTCTAGTTGGACCTGTTTCATTATCAAAAGAACACGAAAGGTTATCACCCGCAGTATCACCCTCCTTCACAACTCTACCTTTGGATTGTTCACGAAATTCTCCAACATCGCCCTCATCAGTATCTCTTCCACCCGCCACTTTTCAGCAAGCACCCACACCATCCGCCTCGACTTTACTTAAAGACTGCCAAGTTTCTACGGAAGCTTATTGTAATTACAAACAAGAACCAAAGCTTGATAAGGAACAAGAAGATACACCCAAATCTGCCTCACCTAAACATCGTTATATATCCTCATATTTAGGTGCTACTGCCAACACGAGCAATAGCAGTGGCAAGTCATTAATTGGCGGTGTCATCCTAACGTCAGCTCAGCGCAAGGAATATCCCGTTGAGATTGTACAACAAATACAGCAGCAACAACAAAAAGATCTAGAAAAATTAAGAGAATCGTGTGGTGAAAATTCGGATTCTGATAGTGATTCGGACGATGGTTCTAAGTTGATTGTAGATGAAAAACCTTTAGTGCCCGAAGAGAAACCATTATCATTGCGTGTACGCTGTACACCACCACCAGAAGATCAAAGGCCCTCTCCTCAGCCCTGTCCAGAGCCGGTAGTCCGTTGCAGTGTAATACAAAGAACGCCGGCCAACGAAGCAGAAAACCAAAGACGTTCCCACGAAATTCTATTGCCATTGGCCAGTATAGAACATTTGGGTCCCGAACAACAAGAGCCTATTGATTATCACGTGCCGCGAAGAAAATCGTCATTGGATAACGACGAGGAGCAACTATTGAATGCAAAACGATTGGAGCGTGAGCGCAAGTTAAGAGAAGCTAGACGTCGCAGTGCTCTTTTGGCTGCTAGAACTATTTTAGCTCAAGCACGCCTTAATCCACGTTTTGTGCGCTCTCTACCTGGTATATTGGCAGCGGCTGCAGGACACGGTCGTACTACTTCAGGTTCTGGGGGTAATAATCAAGGACAAAGTTTCCAGGGAGGCTTTGGCAACAACTCAAGTTCAGGCTCTCAACAATCTGCCAGTGGCGGAGGCTCTCCCACAGGTTTTAGTGGTTCAGGCGGTTTGAGTGGTGGTTCAGGTGGTGGCATGGGCGGAGGACGAGATGGTCGGGGCAATTATGGCCCTAACTCTCCTCCTTCGGGAGCTTTGCCTCCCTTTTACGAGTCGCTCAAGAGTGGTAATGCCGTTAACGGTTCCTCTTCCACCAATTTTACAGGTTCGCCTAACTCTACTGCAACGTCGAACTTTCTACTACAAAATGCCGCCGCTTATCTTATGTCTGCAGCAGGTAGTAGTGGAAGCGGTTCTCAACAGTTTCCTGGAACAGGTAGTGGTGATACTTTGGGTGGTGGTTCTTCGTTGTTGGATCAAAATACTTCTTCTGTTTCAAGCATGCTCTTCCATAATGGTCACGGTAATAATTCTCTTCCTTATAGCTCTTTAGCTCACTGTGCTAAATATAATAATCCTTCTTCTCCTTCGACGTCTTCTCCCCAACATTATCCTTCGTCAACGGCGGCTACACACCCTCATAATCATAATTTGCCCTACGGTCCAAATCCCTCAGCTTATGGTATTATACTTAAAGATGAGCCTGACATTGAATACGATGAGTCAAAAATAGATATTGGGGCTTTTGCTCAAAACATTATACAGGCTACAATGGGGAATTCGGGTAATTTTAATGCATCGGCTTACGAGGATGCTATTATGAATGATTTAGCTTCTGCTGCTCAGGGAACTAATGGTTCAGTAGATCCTTTGCAATTCACTGCCACTTTAATGTTATCCTCACAAACTGATCATCTATTAGAACAGTTATCTGATGCGGTGGATTTGAGTTCGTTTCTGCAACGCAGCTGTATTGAAGATGAGAATTCAACATCACCCAGGCAAGACTTTGAGCTGGTCTCAACACCGTCTTTAACTCCGGACTCAGTTTCCATCACACCAGTAGATTGCCACAATGCAGGCAGCGGACAATTAGATACATTCCATGAAAGTCTAATGCAACAGTTAACCAACAATATTACAAGATCACACAGCAATAGTTCGTATAACAATTATGATAGACATCAAACCAGTTTGCAACAACAGCAACTAAATCCGCCCCCATCATATCAACATGCAACTCGTGAAATAATGCAAATGCAGCAACAGCATCATCAACAGCAGCAACAAAATTACCAACAATCAGCACAACAACAGTCCCCCCTTAATTCGTTGATAAACCAACAAAATTCTTTATTGCTACACCAACAGCAGCATCATCAACAAAATGGTTACCACAATCCAAATAATAACAATCAATATAATGCTTTACAACAACAACATCAGCAGCACAACCATCTTAACCACCATCAATTGCAGCAACACCAAGCTCATCACCAACAACAACAGCAGCTTCAACCACATCAGCAACATCATCATCACCAACAGCAACACAATCAGCATCTACATCATCATCACCATCATATGCACCATCAGCACAGTGATAGTAGCAATTTATCATTACCCTCCCCAAATGCTACATCATCGTCAAATCAAACATCAGCCACCGCAACAACAACTGCCAATGGTCATCTTTTGATTGCCTCTCAGGGACATCATCCCATGTCTTCAGCAGCCAGTAATACTTCATCGGGTTCAGCTTCGGCACTCTTAGATACATCATTGCTCGATACGAAACCCATCATACAAAGTGTAAGTCCAACATATTTTACTGGTTCCTCCACTTTCTCCTTTTGTCATAATGCGTTTAGAGGCAGCAGTAACAGTGGTACAAACAGTTCAAAAATTATTGATATTAGTTCTTCTTCGTCTCCTCTCTCTTCCACATCGTCATTGGCCGCCTCTATGGCGGCCAGGTTAATATCGATATCGACATAGCCCATTGTCGAAAAGTTGCATAAAAGCAAAGTGCTTCAGCAGCGGATAAGCAAAATTTCAAATCAAATATATTCATACATATATTTTAGTTAGGAAATTTTACAATGTTTTTCATTGGGAGCAGGAAGACACAATTTTATTATATTTGTATACTTAATACATATATTTTCATATTACAAAGAAAATTAATAAGATGAATTCGCCGGAGCCTGTGCGTTTTAAATTGCCTTGAGAGGGTGAGGGTTGATTTTCTAACACCCAATTGTGATCTGAGGCCTAATCATCAATTTCGATAATGAGCTACTTGATCGCATATTTTCGTTTCGGTCATGTGTTTATAATGTTTACAAATTCTTGGATAGCGGCTTCCAAAAAAATACTAAAAATATCGATTCGAATCAGCTCGTTATCAAAAGCGATGATTACACCCCAAGATTATTAAAAAAAACCTGCTCATAGTATCCAATACGGATTACATTAGCTGAACATTTTGTATCCATTTATTGCGTTCATTAAACAAGTGTGTGCTTGAAACGAAAACAAATTGGAAAAATTCTCTTCGCATACGTAATTAAAGAGTTCATGAATTGGTATTCAAAACCCATTAATCAAAGTTCTTGTGTAAAAAGGTTGATATTCCTAGCAATTTACCTAAAAAAATAAAATAAGAAAAATTACATGAACACTAATGAGGGGTGCTGGTTGTAGTCTTGGAAAACAGTAGTGTTTTCTTAAATTCGAATCGAAGGGAAATGTTACAGTGTAACTTGTTCCGTTATGCTAATGTATTGTTTGAATTGATTCGATTTTAATAAATATAATTTGTATTAAATTAACGAACTCAAGCCTTGTTCACCAGGCATGTGATGGAAAACAAAACTATTTAAAAACGAGAATAGACACCCTTATTGTGCTTGGCGTTTTTGTGGCGAGTCAGGATGTTTTTAAAAAATGGTGCCATAGTTGGCAAAAACGCCAATATATACGACAAAAACTGTCGCTAAAACAGTAAAGGGTTTGTCGTATTTGTGTGTCAAAAGTTTCAAAAATTGTCGTTAAGAATTTTCTTCACGACATAATTCAATTTAAATAATTTAATTTTAATAATTTATTTATAAGCAACTGTTTATGAATTTTTTTTTGCAACAGGTTGTTTCATAAACACTTTTTTTCTTTTACAAAAATTTTACGGTAGAAATTTTATACGGTAACATAAGATTTTAAATTCGACAGCAGCTACGACAGTTGGCGTAATGTGACTACGCCAATCACAATAAGGGTGACATGATACACTTACTTCCTTAATTTCTACATTTTTTTGTACAAATTTCTCAGCACTTCGGCATATATTTTGGGATTGTTTGAACTAACGCAGCACATTAAGCGTTACGTACTGTATTCTATTTGACATATGTACATTGCCCTTGCTTTTTGGTTTTCGTTCGGCTAATGCCGTTTTGATTTTCTATGGGATTTAAATTGGTACTTTGTGTTCGGCAATGTAAGATTTTAATGTAATTAGCTGTGTTTGAGGTCATTGTCGTTTTGAGATGTCCGAGATATTAATTAACGTTCAAATGTTTTTCCAACTTTAAAAATTGCACCAAAGTGTTTCTTAGATGACGAAATTTATACTTCTAAAATACAAATAGGATCGGCTCTGGCACTGAACTCTGTTTTTGTTTTTATCGTTCACTAGGAACAAACAGATATTTTCTGCTACGTTTAGCATATATTTTCTTATAAGGATTGCTCGTTGTTGGAACACGATACCACTTGAAATGAGGTTCTCGCATTCAAACAACTTTTTCGCTTCACACTATATATACTTTCTGAGCTCCAATCCTGTCTTTTCTTACTAGTTGAGTCTAACCAGGATCGAGTGTATATATTTTATTTGTAGTATTTTATTAATTATTACACAGTGATATTGGCTGGGGTGCCAAATAACTAAGAATATCAACTTCAAAAAGTTTTCTTTGTTGTGTGTTGAGCTAGCGAAACTTTTAAAAGAATATGGTTTAAGGGATACTGATGATGTGGCAATTTTTGAAATTAAATTGGCAGAATATCTCGAATAACAATATTTACTAAATAAGAATGTTAACATTTCACGAAACTGAAAATTAAAAGCAAGTAAATAGGAATTATAGTTAATATGTATTGTTAAATGGTATTGCTATGTAATACATGTTTTGGCCTGTGAACGGCTTTTGTATTACAATGACTAAAACAAAATAAAAAAGAAGGATCTAATAATCACCCTTATTCCAATTTTCGTCGTCAACGTCGCCGTCATTTTATTTTCAATATCATTTTATTTCATCAATTCAATAACATTTTTGCATTCTATAACAGGATGACGACGACGTTGACGATTTCTCGTTTATGTCAACATATCAAACTCATATCTCTAAATATTTTAAACAGTTGTGTTTTTTTTTGTTAATTTTGAACAAAAATTTTATTCAAAGTTAAAGTTAAAAGTTACTTGTGATATAAATTCAGACTCGAGTGATGATGAAAATACAAGAAAACAAAATCTTTTATCAGAACGAAAGCTTCTGAGACAGAAATTCGACATATTTAACCTACCGGACAGCAAGTGAACACCAATTTCAGTGTATTGCTTTAATGATTGTATAATTTTTCTTCAATTCTCGCCAAACCTATTTAGAAATTTTATTTTTGTTACCTTTTGTCATCCATTCAGTTGTTATTTTAAATTTTTCAGTTTTTTCCATATTTCAATTTAGGTATATTTCAAATAAAGTCAAGTCGTTATGAAAAATGGCGACGACAAATTCAAAGTCGTTTTAAAAACAATATCGCAGTAAAAATTTCTTGTAGAATACAAATTCTATGTTGACAGTCATCGATAATATCCGATACGACAACTGGAATAACAATTTGATGTAAACAAGGTAAAACAATATCGTTTTGTATTCATGTTGACAACTGAAATAAGGGTGAATAATTTCGAAAATAACCGGTATTTTCGATTCCTGCTTATCAGCGTTTTCGTTAAACACGATACCATTTTTTTTTAATTCCCACGTTCCGACATAAAACAGTCATGATTTTTATTTAATTAAATAAGAATTCTCTTATATCCCAGCAAAAAATTATACCTACCAATCATTAGTAAAATTGTAGATGAAGTGGAATATAAAAAGTTGTTCAAAAACTTAACTGATCGAAAGAGCTGAACGGTATACGACTGAAGGTTGTCTGTATTAAATGTTGCTGACAAACAAAATTTTTAGAATATTATATTAAGTACAGTGAGACCTCGATTATCCGTAATGGTCGGGACCGGAAGCGTTTTGTATAATCGATTAATTGATAATTGTATTTTAACAAATTTATATGTAATTCATTTATTCAGAGATTTTATAAATAATATGAGAAAAAAAAGATTTAATTTTACGTAGTTCCTTATAAAAATAAGGTAATGTCAAGGCCCCACTGTACTTGTAATTGGTATACAATGAAAATTGAATATATTTGGAACAACTTCTGGTATTGTATACTAAGATTCAATTAACATTTTTATATTATTTATTTATTTTTATTTCAGCTAATAATTAAAAAACAATTTAATTTTTCGAACTTTTTTTTATTTTGCCTTTAAATTTTAGTTGGGACTGCCACCCGAAGTTCAATTGGAATTTGTTAATGGCGGGCATGGCATTAAAAATCCTCTAGCCATTGAAAATACTCATGGTCATCATCATCATCGTATACGCAGTATTGATTGTATAGATGATTTGAAAAAACCCACATTGGTAACGGATAACAACACGGCTGCCTTAATGAATAGTGGCGGTGGCGGTAGTTCTTGTTCCTCCAATAGCAGCTCAAATAACGATCAAAGCGAACCAAATGGCAAATTTGTGTGTCGCATTTGTATGAAGGGGTTTTCGCTACAACGTTTGCTTAATCGTCATATGAAATGTCATTCGGAAATCAAACGTTACTTATGCACCTTCTGTGGCAAAGGATTCAATGATACTTTCGATTTAAAAAGGCATACACGTACACACACAGGAGTTAGACCTTACAAATGTAATTTGTGTGAAAAGAGTTTCACACAAAGATGTTCTCTAGAATCGCACTGTCTGAAAGTGCACAGTGTACAGCATCAATATGCTTATAAGGAACGAAGAACTAAGGTAAGTTTTTACACATACAGTGGATATCAAAATATTTGAATTTGAGATAGGATCCCTTAAACTTTTCTTCGTTTATTTATTTATTCCTAATCACCTTCCACTGCGGATTTTTTATATTTTATGAATTTCGTTTGTTTCTGGTAAAACTGTCCACTTGAACGTTTACAAACATAATTTATAGTTTTTATTACCTGCTATTTTAAGACTATTTTCAATAGGACAATTTAGGAGGTGAATATAATTCGCTAAACTATTAAATAAGATTTCGTTAAAAAGCGGTCTGGAAAAATGTACAAGGTGGTGCAAAACTAATCTGGTGTAAATGCTTTTTATTTTAAAATTTCTTGTTTTTTTTTTTTGCTTAAATTTCTTGAAAGAAAGATTGGAAAATGTAATATTTAACAGAAATTTAAGATGGAACAGCACACAAGCTGTGTAGAACGTCTCCTGGTTGATGTTTCTGGATTTTTCCACAGTTTCGCGTCTTCTGGCACTAGGGAGACTGCGTACCGAACCGTATTGACGAAAAGTGACAACCAGTCGAATTATTGTTGACACTAATTAAATTAAAAACACAATTCAATGATTTTTTTTGAT
Organism: Gymnocheta viridis; assembly: GCA_956483585.1. NCBI lineage: Eukaryota > Metazoa > Arthropoda > Insecta > Diptera > Tachinidae > Gymnocheta > Gymnocheta viridis. Next base: position 59,973,797 of record OY101441.1, on the reverse strand, counting down.
TGATTTTAAACAAACTAAACAAACAAATTATTTTAATTTTTCGACCTTTTTATTTAAATTGTATGAAATATTTTCTTCAATAAGTTTTTTATTGTTTTCTTAAAACAACAATTAATATCATTTACATATACATATCCCTGAAGAATTTTTCCATTGAGAAAGCGAAATATTGGATTAATTAAATAAATTATATTTCTATTGTTGACCTCAAGCTTGAAGAAATTATTTATTTATTTTATTTTTTATGTATTTATTTTTATTACCAATAACCTATCCAATACAGGCCATAAGCGGTTACAAATTTCTACTAACAAGCATTTTCTGCTATAAATAAAATAAAATTTTATATAAAATATGAAATAAACAAATTTTAAATAAATAAGTTATGAAACGTTTACAGCATAAGGTTAATTTTTGTCACCCTGTTAATGCTCATATGTAAAGTTTGTTTGACGAAGAGGTTCGTAGATTTCTTACGGGCCATAGAATTACTCCAATTTAACGCACTACCGACGCAATGTCAGCAAAAATCTACAGAGATGCATTAAGTTCAATGAGATTTGACTTTCATGTACATGATAACATTATAATCCCAAACATATATTGCGAGATTTGTAAAAATTTGTTTTTTGTTTTTGAAACAAAATTATAATGCATTTCCAGTATCGCTAGCGTTTAGTCCCTATCCACATATTGCAATTTTTTTTGCCGAAACTCTGGTCTCTTTTTAGTGGCAAAGACCGAGAGAGGAGTACAAATTGAATATATGGGTGGGTTCGTAAATGCAGTTTATATGTCTAATCTGTTTGTAAACTTTTGCAACAGGAAATAAAATGTAATTGCAGAAAAGTGTAGTAGCACTAGTATTTTTATTGAGAACTAGCATATCCACTGGTCGACACAATCGACCGCATTCTAGAATTTAATATTAATACGTAAGATAAAATACAAAAACAAAAAACATAAATAAACAAGTTAAAGCTCTGTCTCATTTCCATTCAAAAGCAAATGGATAAACACACATGCACACTTTATTTTTCAAGTTGAAGCTTATACATACATGCATGGGTTAGTAACAATTTTAAACTGTTATAACCTCCCTAAATATCGAACAGATTTAAATAAAATTAAGATTGTGCACATCTATGCAAAAACTCGTTTAAAAACATATAAAGCTTTCCCAGATCGGTTCAGTATTACGGCCGTAAAAAGTATCTAAAAAACGTGTTTGCCTATTAAAAATATATATAATCATATAAACTAGCGTATCCAGCGGCCGACTGCGACTCACCTGCATTCTAATAATTAAATATTAAGCATTTCCATAAATATATACGATAAAGTACAAAAACAAAAAACATTCTAGATAAACAACTTAAAACTCTTACTTATTTCTCTCTTGTTACAAAATACATAAAGAAAAAACTTTGTCTCATTTCCACACAAAGCAAATTGGACGAACACACACTCACAAACGCTTATAGCTCCCAAAATACTAAATCGATTTAAATAAAATTAAGTTTGTGCTTTAATAACATATAAATCTTTTCGAAATCGGTTCAGTGTTTCCCTTTTAATAATATATAAATAAATGTACTTGAAGAAAAATTTTCGAAAAGCAGTTTATATGGTTGGTCATTCGTCAAATATTTGTGAAACATAAATAGAATTCTTAATAATTTTTTTAATGGTTGTATTGAGGCCAGATATGGAAAAATTCTATTTATTAGATTAATTTGTAAAAATCTATTAAATATGTGATAAGTAAACCCAGAAAATACATTCTTCTTAATGACAAATATACACTTGATTAATTTCAATTTATTAATAGGTTGGAAATATTTTGTTCTTCACTGTGTATATACAATTTACATTTTATTTGCAACAATTAACAATTTATCCTTTTTCAGATGTATGTTTGCGAGGAGTGTGGTCATACTACGTGTGAACCCGAGGTTCATTATATACATTTAAAAGAAAATCATCCCTATTCACCGGCTTTGTTGAAATTCTATGATAAACGTCATTTTAAATTCAACAACTCACAATTTGCAAACAATTTACTAGGACAACTGCCTATGCCGGTGCATAATTAATTAGAAAATTAAAAAGTTTCCAAAAAACTGCCTTTAAGAAGAAAAACAAAAAAAACAAAACTCCGAGATTATTATTTTATTATATACAAACAAATATTTATCTTTTGATATACATAGAAATCTTTTTAAGAAAAATCGTAAATTTTTTTTATAATACTTTTTTTGCTGAGCAAATTTTGTTTCTTTTGTAAGCTTTTTTCCCAACTGAATTGCTTTTTACAAAAAGGGTTGAAAAGTAAATATTTTATGCCTTAGTTTATTTATATCAATGAAAACCAAGTTATTAGTTATAATTTGATATACACACATACATATATGAAGAGTCATTTGATAATTTTATTTTATTTTTTTCTAAGTTTTTTCTTTTACATACTTTCTTATGTATACAAATTAAAATTTTTTCATTTGATTTTAGTTTAGTTTAAAATTGAAGTCAGTTTGCTTAGGTTTTTTCTTTTATTATATTAAAAAATGCTTTAATTTTATGGAGATCTAGAAAAACGAAAGCTTTTAAAGCTTTCAAATATTTGGCTTTATGTTTAAATTTTTTTTTATATGTAAAAATAATTTTTAGCTTTAAATTTATACGTTTATTGTTATTCAACCATATACATACATCGATCGTATTAATTATTATCACAATCGATCACTACATTCATTTCCTCTTTTTTGCAGTTCTGATTAAAGTGGAGTAAAGAGTTTGGTTGAGTTTTAATATGAACTTTTTAAAATTTTTAAATGATTATGAAAAAAAATTGAAGTGCTTTTTTCGAAACTACGATTAGAGTGAAGTCTTTATAATTTTAATACAACCAACAAATTATCTTGTTTTATAAACAAAACGTTGACATTTTCAAATTCATCTTTAAATTTCCAAAATTTTGCTAACATTTTTAATCTTAACTGTAATTCTTTGTACAAATCATTTTATAAAATTTTGTTTTAAGATTTTATTTTATATTATCTGCATACATAAATACAATATTTTAATTTAGATTTATTGAATTTTACCGTTGAGTTTTGTTTTAAGTGAATTCGATTTATTAATGAATTAATTCTTTGAACATCTTTTTTAAACTGAAATATTTCTCATTTAAACATTTTTAATCATGTGTATATTTAACTAAAAAATAATAAAAATTTTACTTAAAAAAATTTATTTAAAAATAACTTAAGAATTTTATAACTATTATTTCGTTAATCAAATTTCAACAATAAATCAACTAAGAGGCCTTATTTTTTTCAAACTTAAAAAAACTAATTTAAGTTTAAATAAAAACACCACAATTTTATATTAAACAATAATATTATAGAACATACATAATAATAATAAAAATATTCAGTAAAATAAAAGAAACGGTAGTTTTAATTTTATAAAAAATTTTAAAATTTGCTGTTCATAAACGATCCTTTAAAAAGAACAATGTTATGTTTAAACAAAATCAAGGAACTGATGTTTAAATATTTTGGTACTCATTAATAAGTGTAATTTAAGTTAATTATCTGTAAAAATAAATTGTTTATAAACAGCAAACTTTAGAAAGAAAATTTTAAGCAAAATCTTTTAAATGAGGTTTTTCTTAAAATTTTATTAAACCTATTTATAAAAGGCGACACTTCTTAAATAAAAAATCCAAAGTGTTTAAATTAGTTTTAAATAAAAAACAAAAATTTTTTATTATAATCATCGGGTTAATTGTGCAATCAATGTGGTGATGGTTTAATTTTAAATAAAGTTTACAAAATACTTTAGGATTTAAGAGTTCTGTTAAGACATATCCTAACAACTCGCTTTAGTTTATTTTCTCTAATGTTACTTTAGTTTTATTTAATTAAAAAAAGTTTTAGATTATATTGACTAACGCGCCCACCACCCTTGGCCCCACAAAATACTACCATGTAGTTTAGCAACAATAAACTTTTTTGAAATTAAATTTTATTTTGTTGAAAAATGGCTTCTCTCTCACGTCTAAAATAATTTTGGAATAACTAAGTTGTTCTGCTTTAAATTAAACTTAAATTTTGGCTTGATGGAAAGAAAGTATAGAAAGAATTTTGTTTATTTTTAGTTTCATTTTCCCATATCTCTTTTTTTTAATGATTTAGTTAAAATAAACGATTGATCAAAATATAGTCGTAAGTTTTACTTTTATATACAAAATAATATGAAAAATGCACTACTACCGCATAATAATACCATTGCAAAATGAAATAAAAATTGTGTAAAAGAAAATTACAAAAAATAATTTTATAAATTGTGTTTTATTTGAAAGCAAGGAAATTTTTAAGCAAACAAACTCAAGGTTGATTTTTCGGATGTGTTAAATTGATCTGTCAAACTTTATATATTTTAAGTTCATGACAATTACATCTAAAAACTATTACTTTCCTAATTTTTTCGATTTTAAAACATTTCAATTGCCATTTAATTTTCATACAAAAAACGGAAATAATTAATTTGGATTATAATGCCTAAAGTTGTTGGCTTAATTAAATATCTTTAAAATTATTGTTAAATGATTTTCTTGTTATCCTAAAGAAACTTCAAAGGAGTAGCCAAATATCTTTCTTGAGTTGAGAACGATGTCCTTTAATGTTCACAAGATAAATGCATCTGCAAACAATTCCAACAGCAAATAGTTGCTCAAATTTTTTGCATAAGGAGTGGTACATGTTTGAATGCAGCAACTGCGCCATAATAAAAGATTAGCATTCGAAAAGCACAACTTCACAGCATATTTTTTGGTAAAAAATTTCTTTATGCAAACAATTGACATTTATGCAACATTTTATTTACTCTTGCAATAGTTTGCTGACAGGTTTCACAAATCTACTGCATTTACAAAAAATCTGGTGCTTAGTGGTCTTTTACGAACGCTTAGCTTTAATACATACTTTTAGAATAAAGCTCAATAGAATATAATAAATGATTTAATGTTTTATTTTGCTGAAAGTTAAATAGTGATTTTCGGAAAATTAAAAGTTTTTGCTAAATATTGTTACAGTACTCAAATGTTGATTCAAATTTAACGAATCTGAAAATTCAGCGATGGTTAATTACAGTCTGATCAACCATGTATGCAAGATTGGTAGCACTAAAATTCAAAATAACAGAAATAGAACATTCACGAAATTTCTATAAACAGCAATAAAGCTGCCATCTGTGTGCCAGCTTCAAACTTAAATACGCAACTACATGCTTACTGGTACAACTAGTTAAAATCTATGACAACCAACCTAGTTCACCCTAGAACCGTCCAGAAACTGCCAAGACTAGACAACAACACAAGACAGTAGTGTAAAAGCTATAGAACTGTGAACATCTACAAGAAACGACAAATAACTTCATGTATTTTATTCTTAAAGTGTCATAAATTATATACAACAGTAATAAGCAAAAACCTTTATCCATTTATCGTTTTCGAAAAGGTAAACACGTAACAATGAAAAATCCTTATCATCGCCCAATGAACATTCTTTCTAGTATTTTTCAAGGAACTTGGAAAAAACTTCATATGATCGACAAATTGAAGTGAAAGAAACTTATCGGCTGACTACTGCACTTGTATTATTATATAGACAACCAAGAAGAAAAATCCCCTAAAGCACCCTGAGTAAAAATTTAGGCACCTAAATTTTCCCCGAAACTCCTAGGCTGGCAACTTTGCTTGTTTAAAGCTTTTTTCGTGTTCTCTCTTTATATCATCCGATTGGAGAGAAGCTACAGTAGTTTCTGCAACTCCTTTTCGCATTTCTATTCTTTAATCAGATTATTAGCAAATTTTATGTCACGCGTCCGCTTTTGTTTATTGTCACAGTTAAATTAATAAAAAAATTTCTTAAAAAGTGTAAACTTCTAAGAAACATTCAATTATTATGGAGTAAAAGAAATGACACATTATAGTGTTACATATTAAGTTTTTTTATTTTTGCTTTTAATATTAAAAATTAGTATTTTTCTTAAGTCAAAGTTGCGCAGCATCTGTTGCTTGTTTTGTATGAGTATCGTTCGTTTATTAAATGTGTTTGTGAATCTGTGGTTCTTAAAAACAAAAGAGGAAGGAAATGAAAAAATAATTGTCAGTATTTTCATCAGCGTTATGAGAATGATGAGTTAGTTCATCACATTCTTGGTGTTTTTTTTAACAAGAATAGAATTTGGTTTTTTTTTGCTTAGAAAAAGAGAAGAAAGTTATAAAGGTATCTAATATCTTTCTATTTTAAAGATGCACAACAAAAAATAATTAAGGATAAATATAAGGTAAGTTCCTCTATGTAGTTTTAATGAAAATTCATACACTCGAACTTTCATTTATGTGGATCCGAAGTTATGCGGTTTTAAAATCGACTATTTGATTTCATTCAGTCAATGCATTTGTATGAAAAATTGTTTTATTTTTGCTTTGCTCCTTTCCGTACTTATTTATGTATATTTATACATATGCATAAATAGTAGGGTATTCGATCGGTTAACCGATTAACTACTTGATTAATTAAATGGCCTATTTTCGTTTAACGATTAACTCGTTTAGTTTAGGTCAGTTAACTGATTAAATAAAATTTCATATAATTATTTTGTAGTATTTAATTTAATCTATCGAAGCTGTATATTATCGATTATGGACTGCTTTTCTACAACACGTTTTTTCTAAGTCAAGTTTTATTAAAAACAAGGTTAAAAACCGAAACTTATAACTATAAGATTCCGGTATTATGGTTTTTCTCTTTTGGTATCGGTATTCGATTTATATCGGCATCAGTATATACTGATTTTTTTTACTAACACTGCATAACACATACAAACAATTTCCTTTTAAAATTTATCGTTTCTAATAGATTTTAAATTTTCAAGATGTTGTGGATTTAAAATTTTTTAATTATGTATTTCTATTTTAAAAAATTATGAGTTTTTTTGTGGAGATTAACTGCATGTTTTTATAAAATGAAGTGCAACATTTTGTACAGTATTCCACAGATAATTACCTCGCTCAAAAACCTCAGATTTTTGGGTAATTAAGCGGGGAAAGCATTTAAACGAATTCGTTTTATTACCTCGATAAGGTAATTATGCGAATACTTTTAATTACCTCAAATAGGAAATTACGCGAATAAGCTTAACTACCTCTTCAGGGTAACTAGGCGGAATTTTAAAATATATTCAAACATAAAAGAAATATTACTTAATTAACATTTTATTAAAGAAAAAAAAAAACAATTCATATCACATGTACGTATATTTAAGTAAAAAGGAAATAACAGTAACTAAAAAACTTCAACAAAAATTATATGTACATATCGTCATATGCATTCATAAAAGCCCTAACTTACATTGGAAAAATTTTACAGGACAAGTTAACCAACATTTTTCAATAATTTTTAAGCTTAAGCTTATTTCTTATGAAGGAATTAGTAAAATTTGAGTATAAAAAATTTTCCAGGGACATTAATTTTAATATGGTGCATCGTAATCAATGAAGAAGTCGATTTTAAATTTTTTGTAACTTAGGTCTTTTTTGAAATCATATGACGATATGTACCTATTTCTGTATACATGTTGTATGTACATTTTGTTTAAATGTCGGTAACTGAGTTAACTTTAAATTAACTAAAATTTTGTTATTGTTTTAAATGTAATTGTACGAAAGAACAAATACATGTGACATCGTGGGCCTGGCAATCAAAGTTAACTTCCAAAACGTTAGCTTTCAGTTAACTTTTTGTAACCTAACTGCTTTTCCGTTGGCTATAAGTAGGTTTTGTTTTTATCAAATGTAAGTTAGTTAAATTTAAGTCAACCAAAAGTTAATTGTTTACACTTTAGCGGAAAACTAAATTTTTATACCTAGCTGTATTGGTGTAATTTTTGAAAAATAATAATTTATTAATTAATAATATAAAAAGTTTTGTTTGTTGATGGTTTTAGCTTGTCTATTTCATTGGTGCTTATGTCAAATTATCATTAGACCTTAAACTATATTCTTGAAAAGTTGCAAACCTCTTACCTTATACAAAAAATTAAAAAAAAAAAACAAATGAGAATTTAAAAAATTACAAAAGTATAAGCTTTGAAATTTATTAAAAAAATACAACAAACAATTAGTCTACGACAGTTAACTTAAAGTTGGCTATTTTTGTAGTCAGCTACACATATTCCGAAGCAAGAAATGATACCACACAAAAATATTTTGTGTTTGTATTACTGACAGTATTGTAGCTAAAAAGTTGTTTGGGTAATTAAACGAAGGAAGTTGAGGGAAAATGCTATTTTGGGGATTTAAACTTTCAGGCAATTACCCGAAGTAGGGTAATTAAGCGTGGAGTTTTATAAGAAAAAATTTAAAAATTCCGGGGATTTAAGATTAGAGGCAAATTAACGTGAAAGGGAAATTATCCGTGGATTGCTGTATGAGAATTTATACATATTTTTGCAACAACAATTAAATATGAAATTTTATTTTTGTTTTAAAAATAAATTCTCATACATAATTTTATATAAATATCTTTCCCCAGATTTAGGAATTCTCGTCAAATCATTGGGGAACTTAATTTTTCAGTTGTTCTCAAGATGAAAAAAATTCTGTGACAGATGAAGAGCGTAGCGAAGGTAGTAGGGTTCCTTTGACTACGGACACCTAAAAAGGATTTTTAATAAATTGTAAAAATTAAGAAATAAACAAATTTTTTTATACATTCAGCTTATAAATGGCAGGAGCCGTTCGCTTCCAATTTCTATAAGTTGTATTCATTCATTTACTATTTCCAAAATAAAAAGTTAAGCACGAAGTTAAAAATTTTGAAAATCTCCTCAGACATACATATATATATTCTTCTAATATAAGGTGATCAGATCTCGGAGAAGAAAAAAGATGACATTAATAAAAATATTAAAAAATTTAAAGACAGCTGTTAATTTATCTTGCGTTTCCTAACTGTCATCCCCCATATAAAAGCAAAATAAACAAAATGTATATTTGGAGCTCGGTTGAAAGTTAGTGAATGCAAATTAAAGAGAGGCTACCTTGTTTCGTCTGCCTTAAAGCTTTCGATATTTTATTGTCGGAAAAGTTTTATCATATATTTTCAAAATCGAAAGCTCAATAAAAACAAATATTGATCATTCTATTGATATTAAAAATTACAAAAGAGGAGACAAGTTTTATAGATGACATCGATTTAAAATAGATCATTCTCCTCTAAAAAAGAAGACGTATGGTAACCTTATCTAAAAGAATGTCAAATTTAGACTCTATCAAACTTGAAGAAAGTGGTATTATCTATTCATTAACTGCAGAATTGGTTTTCTTGAATCTTTGCTAATAAAAACATTGATCGAATCAACCGTTTTTTAATTTCTTCACGTATTATAAGATGATTATAGCGAACCGCTGATATCGGCCTTAACCTGTATTGAAGGTAAAGGTATTTGAATACTAATATTTTACAACCGAAAAGTTTTACGGTAGCGGTATATATAATGGTATCGGTTGCATGCCTTGATTAAAACTAAAACTGTTTTTCAAAACCAAAACCCTCTAAACCTCCTATCTCATCCCACCACTACTAATATTCCTTAAAATTTATAATCTATGCAATCATATATAAAATCGTACTAATAGTCATAAATAAATATGTTTATATGTATAATATATTTGCATTAATTATACGTACTTAATAATATATATAAGTTGAGCTGACGGCCTATGTAGCTATTGCTCAAAAATGTTTTTTTTAATAATTTATAATCATAAGTTGAATGTAAATAAAATAAAATTGATTTTTCTAAAAGATCACACATCTCGACAAACACGCAAATCTTTTTTGGGGCCGCTTGGTTTGTGGCAATTTCTTAAGTTATCTGGGGCACTGAATCTAAGTCTCCTTTAGAATTTCTTCCATCAGCTTTAGTTTTCTAGATAAACATTGTTGTCAAATAGAAAGAATTACATTACAAAAAAAAAATAATACATATACAAAATCCGGCAATCGAAAATACTTCAAGTAGTGCGTGCATTGTTTTCAAACATCGAAGCGCCGACAAATTTGATAATTTAAATAATAAAAAAAAATGAATGAAGCCAGGCCCACGATGTCACACGCATTCGTTCTTTCGTACAATTACATATAAAACAAAAACAAAATTTTAGAATTTGTTTCGACAACGAATACCTGAATACTTGGAAATGTTTCCATTGTATTGTCGAAAATGGAATATAAAAATTTTTCGGGTATCTGATTTTTATTTTATTATTTATTTATCAATATGCACTTAATTAAATTTTTTAACAAATATTTTTTTTTCAAAGTTTTTTGCTTTAAAATTGTCTTTTTAAATTATCAATAATGTTCACCGGGTTTTACTTTTACAAAAGTAACATTCGGCATTGATTTAAGATAGTTTAGCATATTTCGATCTATGTTACATTCCGGCATATCAGGCCATTTTACCATGCGCAACAGACGCTCAATATCATGATCTATGCAATCGTACAAATACTGACCACGACAAGTGGGACATTTCAGCTTCTTGCTCATTTTGTCAAAACAATTAAGACAAACGCAATGTTTATTTTCACAAAATCTAGCATCACGACGTATATATTCCAAACACACAGCACAAGTGAAATGTTCAACGCACAAACGATTAAGGCGTTCATCTTCTTCCGTCCATTCTATGTCCTGGGGACGAGGAAATATTACATCATCACTATCATCATATTCGCCAAAATATAGTCGCAAACGTCGCGAGGGCATTGTTTCATTTAACATTTCTAAGAATTGAAAATCAAATTTGAAATTGTATTCCTCTTCTTTACCGGTATCCTTCATGTTATCCTGTTCGCTGGTATACGGACCCCAATATTCGCAGTGACCATCTTTCTTAAGTCCCAGCTTCAATTCATATTCAACTTGCTCGGACTCTCCGATATGAAATACGCCAAAGTCAATGCCGTCGCTTCGAGTTGGTTGTAGTTTTTGCCTAAACCAGTAGAGGCCATTAGGCGAACAGAGCACAAAAGCTTCTTGCTGCAAGTCATTGAAACTCAAATCGAAATAGAGATTTCCTTTGGGCTCACGTAAGAATTTCTTGTGGTGCGTTTCCAAATGATCGAATATTGCATCTTCAGGGCCACACCACTGGCACGAGCTAAAACGACAGTTGAGATTCATCCTTTATAGTAATTAGTGTTTAAACTTATTTGAAACAATGTTTTCGCTATGAAATTTAAAAAGCAACTGAATATTGCCGCTTTCGCAACATGCGTTTTATATACAGAGAAAGAACAAAACAGGTATTAGAACAGCAACAGCTATTAATTATGAGAGATGTAACGGATTTCTTTTCATCAAGAATTTCAAGTTCAACCCTCTTTCGTTAATCTCTTATTTTTAAACAAGAAATCCTTAGCTAATAAAATAATGTTGTCCTTTTGTTTGTACCTGTCGCACAATTACACTTAAATTTAAAATCATGCAAATGATCCTTTAAATACCCATATCAAAATGCTAATTCTTTTTAAGTTGTGAGGTGCTACTAAATGTGTTTAAGTTTACACCATATTTTCTTAGTTAATGCAACTTCTGCGACAAGATAATTCTATGGCTTTAGGCCAGCTGAAATGCAATCACTTTAATTTCCCTGAAATGCATTTCAAAATGTTTACTTTATTATGTTTGACATAAAGGATCACTGAATATTAAACGTTTTATTAAAGTGTATGTGACTTTACCATTTACCACACTTTTATGCAAATACTAATCAGTTTAAAAAAGAAGCAACACCACGTCACGCATTATCACCTGGCTTTGATAAATAATTAATTAAATGTCTTATGATTAGACAATTTGGTGCGCTTCAAAAAAAGAGGGAGACTACTTCTATATGCATAATTAATAAAGGAAGACAATGGCAATTGCAGGAAACATTACAATTGCTTTGGATATTTAAAAATATACAAGCCAATTCGAAAAAAGCTTCAATTAAATACCAGATATCACGATATAATTTCATGAAAAATTACATATTGTAAATTTTAAGAAAAATATAATTTTTTTTAATTTTAATTTAGAAACGATCAAATAAACACGCCAATCATATGTATGAGTGCCGATTAATAAATTTAAAAAATACTTAATTAAGATTTTATTTTTCGTTTTGCCTTATTAAATATTTTCATTGTCACCCAGAGGGCGTCTAATTGTATAAAGGTTGTAAAGAAAATAAAATAGATTCATATCGAATATAATTTGTTTGTTGGGATTTTTGAATAATACTATGCTTATTTATACTTTTGTAATTTTAGAATTCTCATTGGTTTTTTTAAGGTTTTTGTATAAGAAAAGATGTTGGAAACTTTTCAAAAATATGGTTTAAGGTCCACTGATGATTTGGCATTAGCACCAATGAAATGCATGTATATAAATAGACTACCTAAAAACCCTCAACAAACAAAAGTTTTTTGAATATCTTTAAATTAAATTTTATTTGATTAAATACCTCGTTAACTACTTTAAGTTCAATTACCTATTTCGTTCAAAATATTGAACTGTAATGTGTGCTCGGTTCAGTGTTGCTATTTTTTTTCAAGAATCTTCGAGTCGAACAAAAAAAATTTTTTTTTTCATTAAAATCTTTTCCTTTTTTTTAGGTGATTTTATTGAAACTAAATTCAGTTCAAATTTAATTTAATTAAACTAAAACAATAAAGCTTTATTGTGGGCATAAAATTAAATAGCATAAAATATTTATTGTATATACATATAAGGCATATATAGGTATTTAACTTCAAGTTCACCATTTTCAAACCAAATTCAGGTATTTTAAAAGAAATTCGGAATTGTCCAAATTAAAACACATTCAGTATTTTTCAAACCAAATTCCGCATTTTAAAGATCAAAATCAGGCTTTATCAAATGAATTTTATCTGGGGGCAAATTCAAAAAATGTTGTATGGGATTTTACTCGATATCGAATGCCGTGATTTGCTCCCTGATTTTGATTTTTAAAATCCCGAACTTTGTTTGAAAAATGCTGGGTTTGATTTGTTAAATAAGGAAATTGTTTTGAAAAATTCAGAACTTCTTTTTTAAAAACCTGAACTTGATTTGGAAAAGGCCAAATTTGAAGTTAAAAACCTATAATTAGAGCTATAAAGTATTTTCATTAAATTCATACATTTTTTATGGTTACATTATATATTTCTTTATAAAACTTGCTATTCATTTCTTTTGTTTGTTCAAAAAGTCGTTGGTACTGGTACTGACAAAACTTTGTAAACTAATTTTTTCAAACCAGGAAAAGTTTCAGAGCCATCGCAACGATTTGCATTCAAAATGATTTCCCGAAATGCTTCAATATTCTTTTCATAATATTATATATTAATATAATTTATTTATATTCGTCATCAATTTGTTGAATATTATTCGAATCGATAACATTAGTAAATAATTTCGTTAATTGGGAAATACTTTTATTATTGCTTTTCATAGTATTAGTAGCGGCCAGGTACTCAACACGTTTTAAAAAATCGCTGTCAAAATCAAACTTTTTTAATAAACCGTTACACGTAAAACTTTAGTCATTTATTTCGAAATGGCATTTCATCTTCATCTGAAAATTTATGAGTAGAACTAAGTGCTTTAGTTATTTGGGCTCCCAAGTATATATCCTTAATATCTTTAAGATAATATTTAAAATTAACGCAGTGTATGTACAATTATTAACATCAATTTTGTAAAAGTTTTCAAAACAGATATATTCATCTTTTACAATGTATTCAAATATATTTAAATACAGGCGACGAATTTCATTATAAAGTAAATTAATTTGCTTTTAAACACTTTTAATGAAGTAGAGAAGAAAATATGTAGTTTAGTTAACAGGAATCTCAAGTAATAGACTAAAAGTGCAAAATATCATATATTAATGGTCAATTCCACAATCTCGAAAGAAAATCCAAGCGAAAGATAGCTAGTCGCTCGACATCGACGTGTGTCAGTTTTGGTTACTTACGTCACAGCAGTGCCAGATCGATAATTTATTTACGCTCACGTGAGTGGAAAAAAGTTAGTCACAATCACGAAAACTCATTCTCACGAAATACTCACGAAGAAAAACTAAAAAATAATTTAATTAATTTTAAATTTAAATTTAATTTAATTTAAATTCTGTTTAGAATTTTTTGTTAGGCTCAAGTTCAGTTCCGATTTTATCACTTTCTATTTAATTTAAGAAATTTTTCGACATTGGAATATTTATTCATCAGACTAACAGAATGGATCAGTAGTGATTTCGAGATCGCTACACCATCTCATTAGCATACTTTATTCGATAACAAATGTTGACGTTGGATACTAGTGACTGGGAATATCAACTATTTAAACGTCATATTTATCAAATTCATTTTACAAATTGATTTAATTTCGGTTAGTACGAAATTCCCATCTCTGATGATTAATTATTCCTTATGTTATTACTCTTGCAATATAATTGTGCATTTTTTTATATTGTGCAATAATATCGTTAGTGTGTATGACTTATGAAAATATTACACAATATATTGGCGAAAATCAAAGGACTTTTGCTGTTAATACACAAGCAGGAGAAGTGCGATTTACTTTATAATGTTATGTTATATTTAATTCTTAAGTAGTGTGGAACTTATTGAATAGTATAGAGCAAAATTACGATAATATGACAGCAAGATATTCAATAATATTGTATAATATAAAGGCTTAAAGTTTGATTCTTTTATAAACACAAACTGCAGAAGCCTTTTTGACTTGTCTGCAGATACATCTAGGGTCTTGATACGAATCGAATTTCCGACTTCTGGTGGCACCCCAGAAAAATTTTAATTTAGTTATGAAATTTAATTTTTATAAAACAAACTGTAAGGCACATGATAGGTTTTTCAATCGATTTAACCCATAGTAAGTTAATCACTTCATTTTTGCTCCATTAAATGTTCGATTAATTTGATTCTCAAACAAATAAATGAAATGCCAAAAAACCGATTAAATGAATAATCCAAAATTAACAGACTACATCGTTCGACATATAAAAAGACCATCGTTACATTTGAACCAGATGATATATCTGTGGCCACAAACATAAGCCGCTTAACTCAACTTAGTTTTTCCTCAAACTCCCATTTTTCTAACTTTATTTTTATTCCCGATATTAAAAGAAATTATTGACTTAAGTCGCTTCGTACTCTCTTAACAATATCAATAAGCACCAAAATATACTTAGTTATTTATTTTCACAACATTTTATTTTATTTAAAAACACTATATAGAATTAGGTTGCTCACGTAAAACAAATTATCACAAATAAGAGAGAATACATAAAAATATTGCCCATTCCTCAGCCAATTTTAATTTGCAATAATCGTTTAAGTCCATATAAGAACAATAAATTATTCAATATAAAATAAAAATATAAGTTGTTTTAAACTTTAAACTTTAAGAATTAAGATTTTTATTTTGCAATAAAGAATAAAATTTTATTTGATTGAATATCTCGTTAACTACATTAAGTTCAATTACCTATTTCGGTAAAAATATTGCACTGTAATGTGCACTTAGCTATATATTTTCTTTTCCTAAACCATAATTGTACTTTTTTCAAAAACCTTTTCGAATATTAAAATTGAGTTATCTCAAAAGTTTTCTTTTTAAAAGACATCATGATTTCCAAGGAAAAAAAATTCTAAATTAAAAAAAATTAAAAATCAAATAATATTTTCTATCCTAAATTTTCTATATGCGACACCACATTAAAAAGGACAATCAGGCTTATTTTATGTTTTATGTCCCTCTAAGTAAAAAAGAATGCCGATAATCCAATTTCAAAAAATTTCCATATCCTCTGAAATTTTTAACCAATATTTTTGAGAAAAATTAGGACTTGAATATTGAATTTGACACACATATCGTCCGTCCATTTTCCTATGTTGATGTTGCGCTTATACTTGCTGTACAACAATTTATAGCCGGCAAAACAATCCATTTTTGCTGGAAAAACGAGTAAGGTCCCTACAAATCCGAGTGATACTGTTCATTCACTTGTGTCCTAAAGGTGTCAAACTTAGTCTTCCTAGGATTTCTATAAGGGTCACTTCCAGATCTTATAAAGTTAAGTTTGAAGGATATTCTGCTGTGCCCTGAAAAAGTATATTTCATTAAAGCCTTCGTTTCCTCTGCAAGATTCTTGCTCATATCTATAAGCTTTTCCCGTCTTTAGTGCTGAAGGTTTGTCTGTTATCCTTGTTAAAGATAATTAAATTGTTATGGCCTTATTCACACATGATTAATAAAGTTAAAACATTAAACCTACTATGACTTTATTAGTCTTTTATAAATAAGGCCATTATAATTTATAAAATCAAAAACCAGCCCACCTCTTTTATTTATATTACTGTGTCAGTCAGATAATTTTAAAGTAGATACAGATTTTTTTCAATTATTTTGGCATCACTTACATACAACAAATATCAACTGCTTTAAACAAAAGGTGCGTTGAGCCATTTTCCCATAATTAATTTTCTGATGAACTGCCGTTTTACTAATTGTTGCAGAATTCATTAGAAAAAACTGTTAAACAATTGTTTTTAATCCTTGTTTGCATTTTAGTTAGCAGGAAGGATTACACAAACTATGTCGTACCTGCTGTTTAGTATTTTAATAATTTATAAATGTTTATGACCCCCGCCTGTTGGTCATAAAGTTTAAAACACCTGGATAAGTAAATAATTTGGGCTATCTAAACATATTAGCTATTGTACATTGTAGAATAACTTTAAAAGTACATATTTATTATTTAATAGTCCTTTGGGAAATTTAAGCATGTTTAAGATCATGAATTATCAAAAATATATATTGCCTGTAAATATGTAATAAGTTTTCATATATTTAAACAACTGATAAATTTCCAATGCATTTTATGATACGTTAAACCAAATAATTCTAAAAAATTACTCAGGCCAACAGATCTTTTTGTTTAGACTAATAATCTATAAAGTATTTTATATTTTGTACAGCCGCTATTTAAATATTATTAACACAAATTGCACCGTAAAGTACGGAAATATAAAATGTCTCTATCTATATAAAACTAGACAAGGGCGTAAATAGACCTATAGTGCGAATTCATACAATGCTCATCATATCGTGCTAATATACCAAGTATGGTCGTCTAATACACGCTTTACGTATAGAAAAACTTCTTTCTGGTTGTAGTTATTATATCTTTCCAGAAGTTCATAAGGCCTGACAGATTCCTCACATAAAGATGTTTGGAGTTTCAGACAAATCCAATTTAAGTTGAAAAGTTCTGAATTTATTACCATTTTTTGTCCCCACTATGCGTGGTATAAATAAATACATACGTATGTACATATTATACGTATCCAATGATTTAATAAAATATACATGGCGGCGTAAAATTACTCATTCTCTCTTCACAATATTCGTTGCGGCGCCTGGTGTGCGTACAGATGCAACGTCTTGTTGAAACCACATGTTCACCAAGCCCCGCTCATTGAATTCTCCACAGGAACACTAGTCAGGTGGCGGCCATTCCCTGCAAGGTCTATTATGGTTCCAGTGTGGTCGTGTAGAGCACGTAAGTGGCGGAATGTTTGTCCAGTTGGAGCGACACCATTAGAAAGCCGACGTCGAAATTCAGGCTGTGCTAACAAAACCAACCCATTTATTCCACGCTCTTCTTGCGGAGTATGGCGCTCAATTTCTTGTCTGCTTGTATTGTAGATGGGATCGTAAGTGACTTTTCACTCACGTTCATGCACGCTCACAAAAAAAAATTACTCATGCATGACTTTACATTTAAAGCTTACGTTCATGCATACGGACGTGAGAGGAAAAAAGTTAGTCACAATCATGCAAAAAAATAAAAAGTTTAGCAAAAAAATTACAATAAAGCAAGCAAAAACCACGAAACAATCGCGCCAGAAATCTACGTACGTTCGTGCACGTTAACGAGATTAAAACAAAAAACTTATCACGATCATACGTAATTACGCTAATCATATGAGGGGTGCCCATCTCTAGTTTGTATACTGCAATTGTCTAGTTCACGAATGTCAAATATCTGATGCCATTTAGAAAAATTATAACATCTTCCGATTGTTAATTTCCTTTTTTTCAATGTCATATAAGAACTGCAAAAACTTATTTAAAAAATACAATAACAGCAACAGCGATCGCAACTGTAACTGTAACTGCAACTAGTTAATCAAACCAAAGTTGACTTTTTTGTCCAATGGCAAATTAAATTAAGATAAATTAAATTGAATCAAAACTAAAAAAAGCGAGATATTAATTTTATATTCTTTCACAAGCGATAGTATGTACATTAGCGTGGCCGTTAGTTGTAGGATAATTTTTTTTTTATTTCTTATCTTTTCACCCCCCAAATTGGTTCAGTTTTATGTAAATAAAAATATACAAAAATTTCATAGCGATAAGTTGTGTTTTAGGGGGTGCGTCCGCCCCTCAAAGTTGGCATTCAACAAATGATGCTTGGCGGAAGTTAAGGAGACTAAAGGGCCAAAAGTTCAACCCGCGTTTTGATATTTATAAAGGTGGTGCCAATCTGAAACAGAGAACTTTTAACTAAAGTTAAGTGCTTACAAATTTTGATTTCGTGATCCAGTTTACTTTTTAAGAAACTTCAAAAGTTGTAAGAACATCAGATTTAGATTTCGTTATCCAGTTATGTTTTTAAATAACTTAAAAAGTTCTAAGGACTAACATTTTAAAATAAGATTTAGATTTCCTTATCCACTTATATTTTTAAATAACCTAAAAAGTTCTAAGGACTAACATTTTAAAATAATACATTTTGATAGCTATTTTCTATTCTAAATTGCTGATTTTTAAATCACATGAAGGAATACATTCAGGACTATTTTGTGGATCTAAACATAAAAGAATAGCTATAAACTGCTTTCGTCAATTTATCCTTCAATATCCTTTGAAATTTTCATCTTAAATTTTTTAGAAAAAATATATGTATATTTATTATTGAGTAGACTTGTGACATCTTAGTTCCTTTTAGTGATCGATCATTTTAGTTCAATCCTTAAATTTGAACAATGTCGTTCAGTTAGTTTAATCGTTCTATTTAACGTTGAACTGATTGCATAATCTTTGTCGAGCCATATGAAAACTTGGTAACTTTAAATGCTCCGGTGATTTTTGAAGGTATGGCAAAGTGTGTTTACATTTCTTTGTTTATAACTAATTAATATATGAATTCAATAAAATATAAATTAATGTGACTTGTTTTGTATTTTGTTTAGAAAAAAACAAAGATAGCAGTGTTTGTGTAGATTAAAAACCAAGCCTTGATTTTTCCGCCTTGTATTTCTCAGGTACGAAAACAATCTTAAGTGTACAGACATGACTTCACCACAAGCGCACTTCATACGAAATGGTAAAGGATAATGAAGTTGAATTATATTCTAAAAGTTATTTCCACCGCTGCACTATGGCGAAGGGTGTAAGTTAGCCTTGGGTAGATGAGGGATTGAATACTAGTTTAATATTATAAACTATTTGTCGATTTGCATACTATTGAGTTAAATGAACGTGATGATGGCGGTAAAATCCATTGAGTTTTACGAATGATTATTGGTAGAACGGAAAGGAAAATAAGTAGTATTTTTATTAGCAATTTTACTGTTGTTAATCAAACACACGAACAAGAAAAATTTCGGTTAAAATAAAATATTAATTAAATAATGTAAAAGAGCATGAACTTATAAAAAGTACTTCAAGTATTCCCTTAAGTTTGTACATGATTTTAAATGAATCTTCAATAATGGCAAAATCGTTCATTTGGTTTACATTAAAATGCTTATGGTATGACACCAAACCAACGAATCGCGGCCATCTAAACCCACTTAGCCCACACAAAACCAAACATTTATATTTTAGCTAAAATTAAATTTTTCAATTCTCCAATCAAATCATAGTTCAGAATATTTGGGGTAATCGCAGAACGATTAATCTACCTATTTGATTTTAATTATATTCAACAAAAAGCTACTTGTAACGAGAACTTTAGTAAGTATTATTAGAAATTTTATTCTATAGTAATTACTGGGGCTATGATTTCCATGTAAATACATGTTTTATGTCGTTTTTCTAAATTCGCCGAAAACAAAATATCTTTACGAATCACATTTTTTGTTTAATTTGGATTAGTAAAATTCATATTTTATATTTTATAGACGAATTAAATTTGCATTACAACAAATTTATTGAATTTCTTGTAATTTTAGTAAGATTTAGTTGTTTTCGTATAAAAATTTCCAGAAAAACATATTTTTGAATTTCTTTTATAACAGCTAAATTTTTAAAAAGAATCTAAAAGTGTCATAAATTTGCCACGGTCAGTAACATCTTTGGTAAAATTCAGCCATATGCCGCTATATTTTTTTCCAGGGATATATAAATTTGTTTTTTTTTGCTTTATATTTTTTATTTAATTATTAATATTATTAATAAAATATTTTTATACGTATATTAAAATACGTTTTGAGTGTACTTTGAAATTTACGCAAAAAACTGTTTCAAACTCAAATCACAGAATATTCCCAGTAAATTTATACAGGTACGCGCATTAGATAAAATTTTCACCAGCACTTTTTAGTTTGGCAAGAAATTCAAAGTAAAAGTCATTTGACTTTGGATAACATAAGAATTTTTTAAGCTGAATTTTGACAAATCTCATGGACATGTAAACAATTATTGTTATAATAAATATACTTGCATCCGTTTCAATTGATTGAATTGTTTAATTGAACTAGTTCGTTCGTGAACTACCCAAGACTATTATTGAGTAATAAATACACCCACCACACCATTAGAGGACATCTAATGAAGGTTTAAATCCAAATAATTTAGTTTTTAAATATGCAAATTAAACTAAGCTTAAAGTTTTCTTTTCATTTGTCTAATTAAGCTGGAAGAATGAAATTTTGGCATGTGTTGCATAACATGTGTATTAGGGGTATAACTTATTCCCATTTTTTGCATAGTCGAATAGTCCATTGAAAACTATTAAAAAAATTATATTAAAATTTCGCGGTTTTCAAAAAAGGTCACCCACAAAACGCGGTAAAGTTGGAAAATTATTATTTTTTTATTTGTACTTATACAATTAGCGAAAAACTCACACACATTAAATTCGAAATTCATGTCCTTTAATAATTAAGAAACTCTTTAACATTTTTTCCATTTATTAATAAAATATTAAAAGTTTTTTTTATTAAATATTTTATTTAGGGATTTTAGAAAATCGCTTTTGTGGGTGCGGTTTTTATTTTCAAACGACCCAAAAAAATTGTTTTCGTAAATAACACAATATTCGCTATCGCGTAATGCTAGGGCCAAAATTTGGTTATATCCCTAACGTATTTGTTCCTTAAAAATTGTTGTACAGAATTTTAAAGAATATTGACAACTCAATATTATGACGAGAAAAGTGCACAGTGCCATGTCCATACAAAATAAATATGCTTTTTCAACTATTGCTGGTAAAAACTTTTCTTAAAAATTTCTTTTTGATCAATATTTGCTGCAATTCAAATTTCTATTTAACTTAAGTTTAAGAAAATCAACAAAAACTTGAAAAAACTTAAAATACAACTAACATAAAATATAAAAATTCTTTATCCTGTTTTCTTTAAAGCAACGAGAATATTTTTCTCGAAAGTTAATTTTTTAGCACACACACCTGATAACATTTCAAAACAAAACTTTGATAATAATTCAAAAGTAAACGGTTACAGCTTGTAGCAATTGTTTTTTAGACTGCAATGTTTGTTACATTGCAATTAGAGTCTTCAATTAATCGGTTTGCTGTTTTAATCGATTGCTATTTCTATTAATTAAACGATGTTTTAGTTTAATATTAAGACAAATTTTCTATACACAGTACAAAATTTTTCAGCTCATAGATTTGGGACTCAATTCTGAGAATTACACGTGAAAGTAGTCCCCAAAATAAGAACTTCTGCATCATTCGTTTTGTCAAGTTTCACTGCATTAATAATTTAATGGCCACACGAATAGCAGATGAGGTCCCAATTCGTAACCCAATTCATAGAGCTTTGCCATTGAGACTGCACACGTCACACGTTTACGTTTATGGTCAATTGAGATCAAACGCGGCACCAATCTTGCCGATAGCTTTTTCATGTGCAAATTTTCATGCAAAATGTTGCACACACGTTCATTTGATATGTTTACCATTTCAACAATCTCACGTAACTTGACTTGGCGATCATTCATAACGATATCGAGGATTTTCTTGATATTTTCTTCAGTAACCACTTCTTTTGGCCTTCCTGTTGATGGTATTATTGCAGTGCTTGTTCGGCCGCGTTTAAATTCAGCAATCCAATATTTTACCATGTAATCTGACGGAGCAGACTCACCGTAATGTTTATCGAGCTTTTCTTTTGTCTCTTTCGCTGTTTTCCTTTTCAAATAATAGGGTTTAATCACTGCACGAAATTCACTTTTTTCCATTTTTCAAGAAACACAAAAGTTGCTTACTTCAAACGACTACAACAAATAAACTAATCGATGAATTTGGGTGAAATTTTAACAACTGAGGTTTGTGCTACCATCTAGCGCTAGGTAGCTTCAATATCAACCCGCCCTCGTATGTATTTTTGCGTTCATTTGTACAAGATGATACATTTTTGCACATTAATGTTGTAAAACTTTTTAAAAAGAGATAAAAAAATTTTAATAAATATTCTAAATTAAACAGAAATAAAAAGAAGCGAACCGCGCATCAACTAAGGAATTTCTCGCACATAAAATTTGAAAAAGCACCGAAAATAGTGCAAAACGCACCCAGTTGACAACGCTGATAGTGAGAGTGGACAGATGGTGAAAGTAAGTAAGAGAGCTTAATTTTTACAACTCTGATATTGCTTGTTGTGTTCAGGGCTGCCAGTAATATTTTCAGAAAAATCGTCATATTTGTAAATAAAATCGTAAAATCGACAGTAATAAAAAAGTCGTCAAAAAAACGTCACTCAATAATTTTCTGTTTTATAAACAATTATTCATTTAAAAATTAACAATTCAACAGATTTATTAAAAACCACAAAAACTTTAAACATTTTATTCAATGCAAGATTTTAAGAGATTTTGTGTCCAAACAGGTTATATACTTTCCAAAATAAACGTTAATTTTTTATATGACATGTTTTATATTTTAATTTAAATATAAATTCATAGAATATACTATTATACAGTTTATCATAAGCTTGCGATTCATATGTGGGGTCGAATTAATTTTTTATTTATTATTTAATTTTATACGCATACAAACATAAAGTACGAAAGAAGGACATATGATATTGATTTAAATTGGTTAATTAAAAAATAAAAATACTATACATATGTACATATCATAGTTGTTTTTTAATATTTTTCGTAATACTAACATTGTAACATTCAGAGGAATTATTTTTTAAATAATCTTTTGATAAAAGAATTCCCTCAAAGGTTACTGTTTCAAATGAATTTCTTATCTTGGTTTTATTAAGATTAATTTTGCTAAATATTTTTTCAACATTAGCTGAAGAGTTTGACAAAGTCATTTATTTATTTACAAATTCACATAAATTTGGGAAACAGGTTTATTATTTGGTAGTTTAATTGACTTTTCTCTTTTCCAAAATATATATCTACATTTAAAGCGCTGTGTCCAAAATACAATCATCTACTAAAAACATTTTAGATAAGTTTCGTTATTTATAGTGCATTTTGTTAATTTGAATTTTGTTTAGATTATTAGTCAAAAAATCGTCAAAGTATGAGGGATACTAAACAAAAATCGTCAAATGTAACTTTGTGAAATTCGCTATAAAAAATCGCTAAAATGACGTAAAATCATCACGTTTGGCACCCCTGACTATAATACAAGTATTACGTAATTTAATATATTGCTTATTATATTGTTCTTAGAAAAAGAGTAAAAATCAATAACAATTTATTATATCAGCGCTGCATTTTTGTTAATTTATGTAAGACTTGTAGTATAGTGTGAAATGGCCTTTAACAGTATGACTCAAATTCTACGAGTTCAAAATGAAAAAATTCTGCGCTGCAAGTGAATGCCCTTATTGTCGTCTGTATGCCGAGTGGGAGGGAATTATATGTTTCAAACAAAACAGGCAGAAAATAATAGTAAAACAACTCTTCAATTAATGCTCTACAAGAATGTTGAACATTGCTAACAGTCATTATAAAATGTTGCTTTTGCTGTCAGAGTTTATTTTTATAGCAATTTTGCGAAGGCGTGAAATGCAAATTTTCTCATTAAAAACATTGTTTGTGGTTGTTTAATAAAACGAAATGGCATGAAACTGCACTTAAATAAGGACATATGTTTTCCATGTTAAAGTATTTGATAAAAAATATTTTGTGATTAAGGATTCTATAGTTATTGCAACTTAATGTGTTTATGGGGTGCTTTATTAATAAAATCGCTTATGATCCCCATGCTCTGTAAACCAAGTGAATTTTAAATCGAAAGATTTCTCCAAACCGAATTATTATTAATTTTGTATTCCGTAAATCAATCGATCCACCGGAGGGTTAGTTAAGCATAAATAATGCATTCAAGCGTAAAAAAAGAATTGGTTCGCTCCATTCAATTTATTTTTGATCATGCTTCCAAAGAATTAAAGACGATTCACCCATTTGTTTCGCAAAAAAATTTTGTTGACTGAGAGTTTTGTGCAAAATTTAATTTATTTTTTTAAATTAATTTTTGTTCACAATTTCATACAAAATCCAATTTCTTTTTCCTTGTTATTTTGATTTAATTTTAATTTAATTGACATTTGTTAAGTGAAACTTTTCTTTCTATTTGTGATTAATTTTTTTAATACGAAACAGAAAATTGTTAAAAATATTTAATAAAACACAAATTGTGTGTATAAAATACAAATTCTATAAAAAATTTTTTTTACAATTGGGCGTTGTTTTTGTGTTGTGGTGAAATTTTTATTTTAAACCAATGCTTACACAGTGTAACATATGATTTTAGGACTCAATTCTGAGAATTACATCTGAAAGTATCACCAAAAATAAGAACTTCTGCATCATTCGTTTTTTCAATTTGGCTGCATTAATAATTTAATGACCATACGAATTGCTTTTTCTCGAAATTTTTCGTCAATGATAATTCTCGAATGGACCAACCGATATTTATAAAAGTTGGTTTTTGATGTTAAAAGCTGTTTCGATATAAGATTTCATTGGGTGAGGAGCTTAAAATTTATGTGCAAAAAACCTTTTTTCGAAATCTACCGAATTAAATCGACCTCACGATATATAAGTGAGCTCAACGCCCTTAGAATGGGTCTGTTAATCCATTCTTAAGTTATAAGATGTTTACATACATACGCACACATATTGATATATATATATACAAACACCCACATGGACATCATCGCGAAATTAGTCACAATCGATTCCCAGGACCTCAAAATGTGGAAATCTAATGAAACATTATTTTAGAAAATTGTGTAGCAGGAAATTAATAATATTTTTTTTATTAAAATAAACTAAAAAAATATTAAGTATTTTTTTTAATTTATTAATCGAGATTGCCTCGATATCTTCTTTCAAAGATTTTCAAAAACGGCATTCAATTTGCTTCCGATCAAGGGGCTACTCTCTATTGCAATGCTAGAGAAAAATGCTACGAAATCGAACTGTTGTTACACTGAAATTGCTTTCGCATCGCAATAGAGACCAATTCCTCAGGTTTGTTTACTCGATTTTAAATCGTGTAAGACTATAACGTTTCGACTTAGCGACAGACCATCTCATCAAATTTAGTCGAATTCGGTTTGCAGAACTGTGGGGAATATATGAATTTGATTTTTTATCGTAAACATTTTTACAGTTTCTTTGAATTTCCTCATTCGTATCCATTTGCAGAAAGCATCCTCGCCTTTTGATTATAGACCTGCTTGTTTTATGACAACTCCCAGAATAGGCTGGACCATGTCTAAACGATTTTTTTAATTTGTTTTAAAGTGATTTTTATTTCAAAATCTATTTGGTTTTTTAACACAAAATCATTGGTATTCGGCTAAAGTTCGTAACATTTTAAGTTAGAAGGAATAGAACATGAGGTTATACTTCAAGGAAAAACAAAAGTCAATCAATTCCAGCATGCACAGGCAGAATAGGACAACCTTGCTTTCGCGGGACGCCACAACCTCCATTATCAGTATTCATGTGTATTTCATTTCTTTCACCACTTGTCAGGTGGTGCTTTTTGGTGTTTTTTGTTTTGAGAAGATATAATACGAGAGATATTTTAATCCCAATGTATGCAGTTGCTCCCAAATTATTTGAAAACTTCCAATTTGCCATCACAAATTTTCGTTAAATTAGGCCTCGTTTAGCCATTGATTTTATTTCCTTTGTCTTTCTCTCTTTTATTTAGTTATCTTTGGGATTTTTCTTTTATTTTCTACCAAAACTATTTTTAAAACGAAACACATCATTTGAAAGGTATTTTAAACTGGCCTCCAATTATGCTTAAAACTTGTTCAAATTTTATGTTCCATAAAAACGAGAGTTTTTTAAGAATTGTTAACGAAAGACATTCGATTAACGAATATTCCAGAATTTCTGTATTAAGTAGAATAATTTTCCTGCTGAGATCTAATAGTTTGGACATTATGTAGTCTGCCTTCGGTATCTTATTACGCGCTTAAGTGTACGACACACAGATGAATATTTGTGCCAAAAAGCTGGCCAAAAGGGCAAAAATGGATTTAAATGAATCTTAAAAATTAAGTATGCAGATCGATACACAATAATATTTTACGTTATATTGTAAATTTTTACGACTTTATGTTGCGATTTGTAGCTCTGAGACATTGCTGAAGTCAGGAAAGTGAAGAAAATTACATGCGTTTTCAAATTTTTTTTCGGTTTCAAGTTGTTTAATTATATATTTTTTGTGGCTAAATGAATAAAGTTATTACATTGATTTTTTTCACTGAAAGATTTATTTATTAAAAAGCTATTTTTGATATTAAAAAAAAGTATCTTAAATATTAATGTTGAAACTATTCGTTTAAAAATTAAAAAAAAAAATAAAATAAATTTGTACAGTTTTATGCTAAAAAAGAAAAAGGTTTTTAAATGAAGGTAGCAAATGTACAAATTATGTTTTATGCCAAAATAAAATTTAGAATACCTATTTTTAGACAAAAAAAAGTTTGCCCAACTTTGCGCCATTAATTAATTAATTTTTTTTATTTTCAAACTTAATTTTTTATTGCTACTTCTTTAAATACTTCTGTGACATCATAATCTTTTGTGTCTGTTGAATTATTGACTTTAAATGCTATTCACGTCACTTTTAACACTTCACAATGTGATTACCTGTCTATAAATATGAATTCGCAAAATGCTTTTTATCGGTATTAGATATAAGGGATGTTCCTCACCCCAATAAAACAGTTTTTTATTTGCTTACGCTCTATATAACATTATTTGTTAAAAAATATATGTACACAGCTAACTAAAGTAATTTTTAAATGCATTAATCACAAAAATTATATTGAAAAAGTAATTACATGTATGTACATGGGTCAGCCAGTTATCAGACTACTCACTAACTATACGTATAAAAATACAAATATGGGCTATTACATACAATTTTTATCAGAACCGTTTTGTAACTTCCAGAGATAACATGGAAAAAGTTTACACAAGATTACAGTTATTCCAAATAGTAAAGGAATGTGACGATAGAACTATTAACGAGAAATTTCAGTTTTTAAATAGAAAATTGTGCGAAATTTCAAGGAGATGGGGACATATTACAACGATTTCGACGTTTTTAATTACTATAAAGTATTAAATAATATAAGATAAATATTATAAATCTGTTTACATATATAAAAATGAATCTGCGTTTGGATATTTGGTTGATAATTTGTTTGTTTGTTACTTACTACGAGAGTGATCTTTTGAAAATTTTGCGACTTGGAAGACTTGGAAATTTAAATAGACTTATTTATTTTATTCAAAAAGCGTTGAAATTCAGGTATTTTTAATTTCCTTATATCTTCACAACTACAACAGTGTGACTCTAAATTTAATTTCGGTTGGCTCTTAGAATAAAGTGAAGTTTCAAAATAATTATTGGTGGAATTCGATGGGAGAGATGGATATCGCCCATACATAATTATTAATATCGCTACATTTGTACAACTATACATATCTCTAGGTCAACGCTACTTTGTTCGTGCATTCAGTGCAAGCTGATTGTGCCATCTTTTAATTATTTTCGGGCATCATGTTTGTGCTGGCCAGAGAAATATTTTTTTTTAGTTTATATCTCATAAACTAAAAAAATAGGAGCGATTGTATTTTTTTCGTTTTAAATACATTGCAAGATATTCGCTTTTATTTGTTTTCTTCAAATGGACAATGAATATTAAGCACTTGCGTAAAAATGTTGTGCCTTTTACAGTTTAACACATTCCATGCAAAAAAAACAGTTAAAAAAATAAGGCACGCTTCTTAACATACACACCTGGCTTACTGGCCTGGGTTAATGTTAAAAAGTGTAAACAAGTGTGGCATTTAGGGATGCAACTGCTTATTGCTGGAGATATACATACTTACATAGACGAAGAAAACAAATGTGTTCACCTTATTTTACTTTCAAATCAGTTTGTTATAAATTTATTTTAATACAGTGAAGGTGATGATAAATTTTTAGCAATCAAGGCAAATTCATAACAGGTATACTCGCAGTTGGCAGATGAAATCGGGTAAAATTCGTCAAATTTAGAGCGAAAAATCGTCAATATCGTCAAAATAATTATCAGAAAACGTCAAAAATTCGTCCAAAATACAACAACAAACACTTTTTTAAATTAAATTTAACGAAAACTTATTACAACAAATAAATTCATAGTTTTTGTATAAAGTAAACCAAATTCTTATCAATAAAGAGATCCAACAGATTAATTACATGCTTAGTGTATTTTTAGGAAAATAATACACACATAAAAATTAATTAAAATATTTCAATATTAAAAGAAAACAAAACAGCAGCAATGAAATCCTTTATATAAATATTTCTCCTTTAATATAGCAGAATGTAACAACCATATCTCAAAAAAGCAAAATTTATAATTTCATTAAGTAAAATTCTTTATTAAAACCATCTTTATAAGTATGTAATTTTTTTTAAGAAACATATCTAAACACAAAACGAAGATTTAACCTAATAAGCTAATAACGGACAAATACATAATTCCTAATATTTTTAAAACATTAAACGCATTTTAGAAAGTTCACTTTTTTGGATATATGACTACGTTGCAATAAAGGAACGATATGTACATATTTGTGTTTGTATATAAAAATAAGATAAAATTCAAAAATGTAAAGATATGATATTCTTCATATTACAACACATTTGTAAGAACTTAAAAAAATACATACTCGTACTATATACATACATATATTGCAATTTCAAGTCAAAGCAATTACAATTATTTAGTTTTAAATTATCTTTAGCATACAAAATTGCTTCTAAGGAAGATTTTTGAAACCGATTTCGTACTTCTGTCTTGTTTGAATTTACTTGGCGAAATACTATTTCTACATTTGATGAAGAATGCGGTAAAACTCAAATTTTTCTGAAACTCATGGCTAACTTCAAAATGGGCTTAAAGTTCTGAACAAATGGCAGTTTATAATTATTTAAAAATCGTCATATTTAAGGCAAAAATCTTCCAGTCGTCAATATGCTATTTCTGGCATCCGAAATCGTCAAAATGACGATAAATCGTCAAATCTGGCAACCGTGGGTATACTCACCTCAATTCGTTTTGAAAAATACCTGCTTTCTTTGTCAAAAATAGTCGCAAGGCAAACGTCAAACACTTTAGCCCAATTCACAATGTTGTGCAAATGGTCTTGCATCGTAGCTTTTGCAAATTGGTGTAGCATATTTTTACTCTACACTAACAAAATACAAAGATATGCACTTGCTACTCTTGGATAAATAAACAACACAAAAATCTTCATTTTGCAACAACCAGTTGAGAGAATTCAAAGAAGATTGAGCGAACTAAAAAATGAAGAGAGGAATTTCATGTTTTACAAGAGCGTTCATAATTAATTGGATTGCATAAATTTGCAATCTCAAATGCACATTGTGAATTGGGCTTATATATAAATCAAATTTAACATATCTTGACAAACAAAACTAATTAAAATTCAAGGAGCAAAATATAATCACCTGAGCTGTCAAGACCACCTGTTATGAATTCGCCGTGATCATTTGATAAGTTTTATATATATTGCAAAATAGTTGTGTGCAGAAAAAAATAACATCATTTTTAAAAGAACACTCCGCTCCGTTAGTTTGTAAGTGTTATATCCACGTATTATCATTTGTTTTCTTTTTGCATATGAAAGCTAATTTGGGAAATTGAACGTAACACAGTAACCTTATACACATACCCATATGCACATGTACACACACGCACACACACACACACACACAATCAAAATCACAATTAAGAACAATAGGATAATTACGAACTTAACCAAACTTTAAATTTCCTTTTCCGGTTTAATGCACAAATTCTCTACAGCCAGCTCATATAATCTGTTAATTTATTACTCGTTTGTAGAAAAATTTTCAACAATAACGAAGTTGTTAATGATGATGATGATAATGATGCAAAGGCTTCCCAAGGTTGCTGGCGTATTGCAATAATGCATCTTAAAAGTTTAAGCGAAATCCTGTTAAAAGTTAAAAGTTGTTTGCTCACATTTTAGCTCTTGCAAGTTAAATTGAATGGCTTTGGGCAAAAAAACATAATTTTTCTAATAAGGACTTTGACAATTATTTATGGTTGTGTGCTTTTCACAATCTTTAAGGAGTTCTTATCTTTAAATGTTATTAGAAATAATTTGACTCCAAACTGTTTCCTTTGTATCAAAGTAATTTATTAAATTTCACTTTTTACACAATTTATTTAAAAGAAACAAATTTTTTCGCAATTTAATGAAAAATTATGATAGTTTAAATGGGTATTTGTTATGAATTTTAAAATAAGAAAATATAAAAAAATGTTACGAATTGCAAGAACCTATGACATCTTTTGGCCAGACAATAATTTTTCCGATCTGTCGCATATCGTTTACCTTCATGTAATTTATTCCTAAGGGAGGGTAAGTAAACGACATCAAATTTTTATGAATATTAACCAATGTACTAAAATCCATTAAATATGCTGTTTTCATTTCTAAGAAAAATTTAACATTTCTTTTACTTTTTATCAACAAAATTGCAATTCAAACTTTTCTTAAGACAAAAAATTTTGTCTCGTCAGTGATGATACAATAATTTTTAATAAACTCGCTATTTAAAAAAAATCATTATCCTTCATGTGCTCGGAAAATTTTAATTAAATTAGTGAATAAAAATTTAAATTATCAGTAAAATAGTTTGAGTTTTTGGGTAGCTTCCTAAAGTCTTGTCTTAAGCAAATTTAAAAGTTAATGATGTTCAAAAAATTATTTCCGAGGTGCCAAGCAATGACATTTAAACTTGTCATCTCATGGTCGGTAGTCTACATTTATAGTCACTATGTGATTTGTATGCAAAGAAACTTTGTTTTTTACCGATTGCATTTGTGTTCAGCGTTGCCGATGTGACACTAAAGTATCTCTTTTGATCCTTTTTCGTGCCAATGACACTTTTTATGACCCCCATTTTAATTTATCCCTTTTAACAAAATTTATATCACTTTTTGACCCTTTTTGAAAATTAGTAAAAGTTTCAATATTAAATTGTAAAACGTCTGAAAACATACTACATAAAATAACTAACGAAAAAAAAGTTTTGGTTCGAGATAGGAAATTTGAAAAATAATTTGATGAAAATATATTTTCAAATTTATATGAATTCGTTACATACATATATATTTGCGTCATAGAAGTGCTTCTGCTGAACGAATTAATTTTTTCAAAATTAACACTAATTAAAAATAAACTTACAAACAATCTTGAAATAAAAACTTGTGAGACCATGCTTTCTTCCTTCAATTTTATCGAATCGGAGCTGGAAGAATGGGCGCCGACTAAAGAATTAATTACAAAAAATTATAAACATTATCAAATTTATTTATAAAAGGAACTTTTTTTTGGGATAATATGACTATTACTGAACAAAAAACTTCACCCTATTTTACTTTAAAATACCGTCTTTTAACCGGTTTTTTTTAAATACCCTTTTTATGATACTTTTTTGAAATTTTGAACGGCAACCCTGTTTGCCTTTTTTTGCTTTTATTTTGCTCTGAGCTCAGAAGCTTAATGCTACTACCGAGCAACAATCTCAAATTCTCGATTTAAACAAATACTTCGATTAATTCGATTCAGCGTACTATATCGGCTCGATTACTGGAAGATAAAGCAGCACCAGTCTCAACCATTTAGAACCAAAACCTTCGCAGATATTATAAGCCATGTGGAGAAATAACAGTGGATGAACAATTATTTGCATATTGTGGACGAACCAATTTTACCCAATACAGACCTTCAAAGCCTGCGAAATGTAGTATTAAAGTTTCGTTCGCTTGCGGTGCAAAATCATTTTATCCTCTCAATAGCGAAATTTACGTACGAAAGAGCCCTAATTACAAGCCGATATGCAAATGTTGTGGACAATGTTGTAAAAGAACTGCTTTCTAACTGGGAGATTACCGGGAGAACAATAGTGTGCGACAATTTTTTTAGATCATAAAATTCATGTAAGTATCTTTATACCAGATGAAATGAAAGACAGTAAACGTGCAGAATATTCATCAGTTTTTGCGTTTTCGAACTCAAAGTTTACACTGTCATCATATGTGCCAAAAAAGAAAAAGGCAGTTACAATATTATATAGTACGAGGGCGGATTGATATTGAAGCCACCTAAGTAGGAAAAAAACTTCTTTTTTTTAAAACCATTTTTTTCTCAACATAGTCTCCTTTTAGCTTAATACACTTAGTAAGATGATATTCCAACTTTTTTATAAAATCTGAATAGTACGATCTTGGGAACCCCTCAAAATACGCGTTAGTTTCGGTAATCACTTCTTCGTTTGAGATGAACCTTTTTCCTGCGAGCCATTTTTTTAAGTTTGGAACCAGGAAAAAGTCACTAGGAGCTAAATCTGGGCTATAAGGTGGATGATCAACCAATTCGAAGTGCATTTCACGTAATTTTAGCATCGTATCTAATGCTGTGTGAACCGGTGCGTTGTCTTGAAGAAAGAGGTACTTTTTTCTTCTTTAAATGTGGTCCTGTTTTATTGATTGCATCAATCAATTGATCCAATAATACACGATAATACTTTCTTGTGATTGTGGATCCTTTTTCTAGATAATCGATGAGCAATATTCCGTGTGCACTCCAAAATACAGTGGCCATAACCTTGCCAGCCGATTTCACTGTCGTCGCCTTCTTCGGAGCACTTCCAACAGTTTCCACCCATTGTTTCGATTGATTTTTGGTTTCAGGTCTGTAGTGGTGGACCTACGTTTTTTCGACAGTTATTAATCGATGCAAAAAATCAACAGGATTACGCTTTATCATGTCCAAACACCGCTGTGAAGTGCTCTGTCGAAGTCGTTTTTGTTCGACACTGAGCAAACGCGGCACCCAACTTACCGATAGCTTTTTCATATGGAAATGTTCATACAAAATGTTGAACACACGTTCATATGATATGTTTACCATTTCAACAATCTCACGTAACTTGACTCGGCGATCATTCATAACGATATCGAGGATTTTCTTGATATTTTCTTCAGTAACCACCTCTTTTGGCCTTCCTGTTGATGGTATTGATGCAGTGCTTGTTCGGCCGCGTTTAAATTCAGCAATCCAATATTTTACATTGTAATCTGACGGAACAGACTCACCGCAATGTTTATCGAGCTTTTCTTTTGTCTCTTTCGCCGTTTTCCCTTTCAAATAATAGTGTTTAATCATTGCACGAAATTCACTTTTTTCCATTTTTCAAGAAACAAAAAAGTTGCTTACTTCAAACTACTACAACAAATAAACTGATCAATGAATTTGGGTGAAATTTTAACAGCTAACGTTTGACAGATCGCAATTTCAAAAAAAAAATTAAATTTTTTGTGTTTGTGCTGCCATCTATCGCTAGGTAGCTGCAATATCAATCCTCCCTCGTACAACTTTGATTAATGCTTTTGTGCCAGA
The DNA here is from genome assembly GCA_956483585.1 of Gymnocheta viridis. Taxonomy (NCBI): domain Eukaryota; kingdom Metazoa; phylum Arthropoda; class Insecta; order Diptera; family Tachinidae; genus Gymnocheta; species Gymnocheta viridis. The sequence continues at coordinate 59,939,367 of OY101441.1, read as the reverse complement.
GAAAAAATATAAGCTGCAGTATATATTTGACTATAACGCAATCAGAGGAGCCGTTGATGCATTGGACGAAATGCTGTCTGCATATACTACTAAACGTTAAACATTGCGCTGGCCGTTAATAATGTTTTTTAACTTATTATATATATCCGCTTTAGCTGCATATACATATAATATACATAGAAAATATTGAAATGAAATTTTTTTTTGGCTTTAGTTCAAATCTGAGTTTACCCATTTCTTCTTAATTTAAGAAATTATATTTGGATAAATTCATTATTTTTTATTAAGAGGTAAAACTATTTTATTTGAAACAATTTATTCATCAGACTAGCAGAACGGATCAGTACTGATTTCGAGGTCGCTACACCATCAGCGTTCTTTGTTCGGTTTTACCACTTTTGACGGTGGATACTAGTAACTAGGAATATCAACTATTTAACCGTATTATTTAACGAATTCGAATACGAAAAGTGCAACTTATTCATTTCTTACAAGTTAAATCAATTTCGGTTAGTACGAAATTCCATCTCTGATTTTTTAATTATTCCAAATATTTCATACTCATGTTTACTTGTCACATAATCCATTTTTTTATTGTTTATAAAGCACCCCAATTGAATTGATATTCTTGGCCACACACTTCATAAATTGAATTGAAAGATCTTCATTCAACTGCTAAATTTATATTTTTTTACAACTACAAAATTTAAAAATTAAAAACTTTTATTGCAATGGCTGAATGTCTTTTGTCTTTTTCAGTTTGTTATTGTAATTCGGGCTTTTTAAATTCCAAAGTGCTGGATTTTCTTGAGCAATTGGAAAATTGCAATGTCATTATATATTTTTTATTTTAAATTCAGTGAAATTCAAGACAAAAAATTAAAAATTGTTAATTTTTTCTTTGCAAAAGAAAACTACAAACATAAATTTTGACAGCTGATCAAAAGACTCAAACACACACAGCACAATCGAAGTGAAAGACTTCCTAGTCAACTTGAAAAAATCAAAATCTTTTGATTTTTCTGCAACCAACTCGACAACTGCCAAACTAATCAATTGACAGAGCCATACATGCCTAGATTTGGACAACAACCGACTCAGTTGGTTTTTTTTTTGTTTTTTTAAAGAACAAACAAAACAAACAAACAAAAAGAAAACACCATAAGACTGTTGTGATACAGTACTTCCCATCAAACACGTTGATGACAAAGTAAGGAGTTAAAATGCAAACAAACAAATAAACAAACACTACCTACATTTTAACTCATTACTATAACATGGATATGTCATTAGAGGAAAGTACTTACCACCTCCTATTACAAAGAACGACTTAAAAATTGCAATACTTAAAAAGCATTGAATACACAAAACAAAATGAAAAATAAATATCTGCTGTGAGTATTGAACTTTAATCTGAATGTTCATGTACATGAGTGTATTTTCTTAAGCTGCATATATCCATCATAAACATTCACTTTATGCTCAGTGAATATCCATGATGAATATACGCATCTTAAAATACATATACACTCATGTACATGAACATTCATATTAAAAGAAATTCTTTGCTGTTCATTTTCGAATATTTGGCACTTTGTTTTTTACTTATCAATATTCGCATACATATCTGTACTTAAAAAGGAAAAAAATTATTCATACATGTGTGGTTAAAATCAAAAAAATCCTAGCTATTTATTTTCGAATGCGAGCATAAAACAAAAAAAGTTACAAGTATCATTGGCATGAATATTCAAATTTTAGTATTCACACATACATTTTTCTGATCCCTGCTATTATCTAAAACTTTATAATTTTGTAAGATTTTCTTCGTTTTAACATATTTTTCCCCTTTACAGATTTTTTACATTTTGGCGATTTTTCTACCTTCTTGCTGTTGAGATTTTTGGTAGTCTTGGGTTGTTTTGTTTTTTAGATTTTTTCGTTTTATATTTTTTATTGCTGCTGTTTTAGCGATATTTCATAGCTTTTTTAGATTTTTTTCAGTTACGTCGATTTTTTTTTATTTTGGTGATTTTTTCAGTTATGACAATTTTTTAGTTTGAAATTTTTTTCTGTTTTGACGTGATTTTTCCCGTTTTGGCGGCCATTTTTGCGATTTGTTTCATTTTAGCGATGTCATATATAAAAATTTTTTAATTTTTAAATTAATTTAATTTTTAGTATTTGTTATTGTAGTGATCAAGCTATTCGTTAAAAAATATGCAGTTCTTTGTTAAAATAACACATCTTGTTTATATACCCTTTAATATTTTTTTGTAGTGCCTACCTATTACGCTTCACGAGATCGAAGTTTATGATAGATAGTCAGCCATCTTACCGAAAACAATATGGGTTCGTTTATACTTTGTGTGTGGAAGCCCAAAAAAAAAACGTTCTTCAGAAAAATATTTTCCGCTCAGGATGTGTGTTTAAAAAAGATACGAGAGTTGTTTACACAAGTTGAAGAACGATACGACGGATATTTCTGCATTCTAAACTCAAAAATCATATTTTTGGAGTTATGACGTTGTTTGAGTAAATAAGCAATATGTATATGTATGCATATTTATCAACGTCAGTGATATGATTTAACTTTTTTAAATTTGTTTTTTCCAATTCAGAACATTTCACAAATCACTTCAGTGACGATAATGTCAACAAGAATATTTTCAATAACGGCAGCGCTTTGCTTCCTCTTGTGATGTCACTATAAAATGATAAATTGTTATGTAGCGACATCAAATGAACATTAATAGAGCAAGAAATATATGAAGTAGAGAAATATATACACTTTTGCTTCCATGTTTGAAAAAGTCAGTAAATACAGAAAGTACTTGATTCAATGACGATTAAACTGCATTTATCACACTCAAAGGATATTAAATGGAAATTTTTTTAGCATTGATAATTTATCACTTGAATTTAAAGCAAAATACTGGTGGATATAAAAATAAAAGAGAGTATTTAGCTGAACAGAAGGTGCTTATTCGTCGTATTAAATTTATAAATACATAATTAAATTTTGTTTCTTTTCACTAGATCAATAGCATGTCTTTTTGAGACATACATACATATGTTGCTGAATTCACATTTCAGTTTTTTTTTGTTGCAATAAAATCGTTTTCTGATATCAGATTGAAGTTCAATTAAGCTCTGTCCCTTGAAACTGTCAGGTTTTCTCTAGTATATTTGTTAAAATTAATTTTTCTCGGTGATATTGTTCACTTTGTTGTTGCCTCCTGCTATAAACAAATGTAGCATGGTTCTAACGATATACATATATGTATATATTTCTGTCGGCGCTTTGAAAGTTTACATCTTGGACTCATTTTATTTCCCCCCTTTTGAACACTTTTATAGTGAAAGGGAATAGAAAATCTTGTAATCCTTCATACTTTAAAATATACTTTAACAAACTTACTTGCATTTTACTCATTATTCATGTTAGATTAACATTTAACAACGCATGGAAGAATAATATCAACCTTATATAAATTATAATCACATAAAACAGTAAGAAAAGATGTAACTGCAACTGCAGCTAGTTAAGTTACGAGTATCATTGCGTTCTTAACAAGCCAAGCCAAGCCAAACCAAATTTGACATTGTGGTCTGTTGTTATTTTGCCAAACGAAAATTTAATTACGATAAATGTCTTATTAACAACAAAAGAGAATGTCAATGCATGAAGAAAATATTTTCTTGGTTTAGGTTTTAAGATTTCGAAATTATAATATGAAAAATTACAGATCAACTTAAGTAAGGAAATTTATTAAATTATTCAGGATATGCCTTGATATCTTATTTCAAATAGCATTGTTTGTTTAGGGTTGAGATACTATATATGTACATACATATATACATATGTAACTGCATACATGAATTTCATTGGTGTTTATGGCAAATCATCAGCAAATAAATATGGTTTAAAAATATTTTTAAAAAGTTAACCCTTTGTCGCATTAAACGATAATATACAAATTAGTTATTCATTGCAATCATGGTAGAATAATACAGGTAGTGTCGAAGCGTTAATGGACTTTTTTGGGTTCGAGTCTGTCAAAATTTGATATGTATTACTAACACACACCCACACTGCTAAAAAAAGCACACTTTATCACTTGTTTCAAATGCAAATAAGAAAAGGAAAAGAAACAAAATTCTTTATAGAACAGAAAATGCAACCATTTGACCATTTTTCTTTTGTACTTTTTGACAGCTTCGAACCTAAAAGCAGTGTTGTTGCAGCTTCGACACCACCTGTATTATTGCACCATGATTGCAATACAATAATATAATTTTGAAATATTTAAAATACCAATATTTAAAGCCTATTTTAAGGGTCACCAGTCTTATTAAATTACTAGCTGGCAGTACTGTTGCTTGTTTATTTATTTAGTTCTTAATCAAAATTCGTGGTGTGTGGTACGTATTGCAGTTGGTCGTACATTTTTTTAAATAAATAATAAAATTAAAGTGTAATCAATAAAATTTTATGAGAAATCATATTTAAAGACTATTAGTGAAATATGTTAAAGTTTATAATGTTAATAAAAGAGTTGTGAATCATATATTTAAATTATGGAAACAACTGGTGTGTTATTTAAGTGCAATGTAGTAGCCCAGCAAGTTGTATAAATTTGTTGCTGTATTTTTTCATTCTTTGTTAATGAGAAGTTTTTATTAAAAAATAATTAAATGATATCAAAAACTTTGTGAAAAATGTTTGCTATCTACAATGTGCAGTAATTAAAAAATTTTTCCACCATTAACACGTGCTTAATTGATTGACTTCAATACAAAAAGTGGTTTTTGTTGATGCATGCATGCATGTTGTTGTTGTTGTTGTTACATCTTCTTGCTCTTAGTTGTTTGTGTTTTAAGGAAAAATAAACAAAAGTAATGGTTATTATGTTTGTTTTAATTTGCAAGACGGTGTAATGTAATAAAATCGTATTAACAGTGAAAGTGTTCGGAAAAAGGTGTTAAAAAGGGAAAATAGTTAAAAACAAAAAAAAAAAATGCTGAATAGACAAGGTAGGCAATAAATAAATATCGAATATATGTACATACATACATACTACATATGTAACTGTTACGTACGAGTATATCTTTTGAATTTGGGCTTAAGTCTAGTTTAGTGACACAGCTCCAAAAATATATATGTATATAGAGGTGTAGAAAATGTAAAATAAGAAATTGGGGGAAACGTATAGTTCCCGAGTTATAGGTCTCTGAAGTTTCCATATACATTTGTGATTTTCCACTGCATTTATTAACGTATATGGCCAATATTGGTATCATTTTAAAGCTTTTGAAGAGTTCTTTTAGAATATAAAAAATTTATGCGAAATTGCTTTAGTTAGCGAAGCCGCTGTTCATTATACATGGAGGAGAAAATCCTTTCATCTGAATAAACTACATACTTACCTAGTGCACATTCGTAACATTTTCGGATACAATTTTGTATATAGCAAATTAACCTTGGCTGCGGTCGGACGTGTGTTTTGTGAGCTCCGCAGTTTAAGTGATTTTCCTTTATTGAGATTGAATTGTTTTCGTTAAATAAATAAAACAAGAAATAATAAATTAAAAAAGGAAAAAGAAAAACATTCACATGAAAACTTGCTTTTTGCAAATATAACAAACACTAATCATCAAAAACAATTGTTAGCAATGTCATGTGTGATGTGTGTGTGCAAATGCTGAAAGTATAAAGTCATTGACCTCGAAAAAAAAGAGATATCAAACCAATAGCTCAGTTCAACTCTTACAACACTACAAATCCTACAAAAACTTTATGTAAGTAAATTTGAGAGAGTAAGTTCTTGATCACACGAAGGTTATAATGCCAGTGAGGTTAATTAAATGAGATTTCCAGTCGTGTCCTTTGTGTTTTTTATAACAACAGGGAATTAACCGATTGGAAGTTTTAATTTTACATATCTGGCACTACAATTTAAGTGCTGCTAAATTTGCATCTTGTACACTTTAAAAAAATCCTTAAAGTATATCTCGATTTATAATTATACTGTTCAAATGAGTTTGGACAATTATTTTTTGTCATATATTACTGAATGTCATTACTGTGAAGCGCATTTGCATACCAGGAAGAGTATGTACTGTTTATATAATCTGTTATATATTTTGTTACAGTTCTGGACAGATCGCAATTACTAAAAAAAGTTTTTGTGTTTGTGCCGCCATCTAGCGTTAGGTAGCTTCAATATAATTTTTTTTAGAAATTGCGATCTGTCAACCGTCAGCTGTTAAAATTTCACCCAAATTCATTGATCAGTTTATTTGTTGTAGTAGTTTGAAGTAAGCAACTTTTGTGTTTCTTGAAAAATGGAAAAAAAAGAATATCGTGCAGTGATTAAGCACTATTATTTGAAAGGGAAAGCGGCGAAAGAGACAAAAGAAAAACTCGATAAACATTGCGGTGAGTCTTTTCCGTCAGATTACAATGTAAAATATTGGATTGCTGAATTTAAACGCGGCCGAACAAGCACTGCAATAATACCATCAACAGGAAGGCCAAAAGAGGTGGTTACTGAAGAAAATATCAAGAAAATCCTCGATATCGTTATGAATGATCGCCGAGTCAAGTTACGTGAGATTGTTGATATGGTAAACATATCATATGAACGTGTGTTGAACATTTTGCATGAATATTTGCATATGAAAAAGCTATCGGCAAGATGGGTGCCGCGTTTGCTCTCAATTGGCCATAAACGTAAACGTGTGACGTGTGCAGTCTCGATGGCAAAGCTCTATGAATTGGGCTACGAATTGGTACCTCATACGCCATATTCTCCGGATTAAGCCCCTAGTGACTACTTCCTATTTCCAAACCTAAAGAAATGGGTCGGTGGAAAGAGATTTACTACCTCTAACGATAAAATTATTGACCAAACAAATGGCTATTTTAAGGACCTCGAAAAATTCTATTTTTTGGAATGGATTTAAAACTGGAGAAACGTTGGACTAAGTGTATTGAGCTAAAAGAAGACTATGTTGAGAAATAAATGGTTTAAAAAAAATCCTACTTAGGTAGCTTCAATATCAATGCTCCCTCGTATATGCCTTTTAAAAGAAAAAAAAGTTTTGTAGAAACCATTTACAGGCATTTTCGTTTTTATTTTGTTATTTCTTTAGAGTTGTGAAAATGCTAAGTATATGATTACTTAGTACTGCACTTGCTTTTAAGGTAGTCAATAGCAAAACCAAATAATCACATACTTTTGATTAAATTTAATCAGACACAAATTAGGAAAATCAAATAAAATGAAAATAAACACATTGAAACGATTATAGAAAATAATTTGTTTATATTTTCTTAAAATATTGACCACCATATTTATTTGCAATCACCTGTTTCCAGCGTTACAAAATGTGCAGATTTATCTGTTTTTTGCAGTTTTTGTAAGTGCAAAACGGGCTTCCAGGCTTTTACTCAAAAAAACAGTTTTTTTTAAATCAGTGCAGTTTTTTCAATTTTATTCGAATAAAACAAAGAAACATTCAATTACAATATTATTAACCAAGGCGAATTCAATACGAGGTGACTATTTCCCTAGAACAGTACAAGAATAAAACAATTAATCGCCAATTGGCTACTGAGGCCACCTGGTATTGAATTCGCCTTGTTATTAACGAACATGTATTCTAATACAACAATGATATAATTTGTACTTCCTTTTAAAAGCAACGCCGTGTTATTTATTTTTTTCTCAATCCGTTTTTATGCAATCGTGATATTCGCGAATTATTGCACTTTGATTTTCAATACTACAATTTGTTAGAAGAAAAAAGTATTGAACGCTTTTGGCAGGTAATCTTTAGCACAAAATGTTGCGATGGTTCTGAACCATTTCCAAATTAAAAAAAAAATAGTTTACGCAATTTTGTTACTACCAGTGTCGACAGCCAACGTTGAGAGGATAATTTTCTCAAATTAATTTAAATAAATAATTTTGATATTCCTACTCTATGTGGAATTTTGCGAACCAAAGACTTTTTAAAAAAATAATTTCGATTGTACAAATTTTGTACAAACAAAAGAAATGGAAACTAAATTTAATTAGAATATGTACAACTAATACATAAATATGTGTAATTAAATAATTAACTATGATCTCTGAATATGATGAATTAAATGAAATATTATACGTTATGTTGTTGCTTTTAATTTTTTACATCAAAAAATAATAAAAATTATATTATTGTTTTTCTTTTTTTCTTCAATAAAATGAATTAAACATATACAAATATGGTTTTATTACATTTTCTTTAATTTGGCTTTGAAGGTGCAGATTTTATTCGAAAAAAAAACAAATATTTGTTTCGGAATTGTCAGTTTTTTAAAAAAAAATATGGCAACATTGCCTGTTTCCTTATTCTTACTCATTTTTACAATTTTTCCGTTCGCGTACTTTTTTGGGCAACAGCTTTTTTTGAGAGTAAATTTTTCAGTTTACTCAGTAATTACTCATTTCCTGCAAAAGTACTCAAACGCAGCTAATATAAATTCTTTAATTTTTTCCAATATTTCGCGTTCTCTATGTAAAGAAGTTTTTTAATAAAATGAAATTGTTTTATTAAAAATATATAAAATTGCAACAATTAGCCTGGGTAACTTCTTTTTAATATGCGTTCCTTATAGTCTTGATACAAATTTGTATATTCCTGGACACAGCGCAACAGGAACTGTTTTGGTTCTTCATTTGCTGTGATAATTCCTGTATTAATTTGACAGCATTTTCAGCAGCATCATTTACAAATCTCAGAAGACTTACTTCTGTTTTAGCTTCTAGAAAACCAGATTACTTCCGATGACAGCTGTCATCAATCTGTACCCGAGTTAGAAATAATTTGCTTTTCTTTGCTACAAAATTATCTAGTGTTTTATCTGATTAAAAACTATTTTTTGAATAACCAATATTAATTTTAGAGCATTGTGCATTTTTCATATCGGAATCTAGGATTTCGTTCTCGTCGGAATATTGTACATATTCCATATGAGGTGTTGAGGTCGAAGCACCTTCTTTCTTCGTACAATAATCTTTGTCTAGACTTTTCTTCTTTGTCTATACCAGCTAAGCAACCTGATCTACCTGGCTCTCTCTGTAGCTTCAAATATATTTTTTCTTCTTCTATTCTAATTTTTCCAAAGTCATCAGCATGTACAATATCATTTTCACGGGTCCTATAAATATAAAGAGTTTTCATACAATTTCTTTGCAACTTTCTCCAAACTTGCTATTGATTAACAAGTTTCTTCACGCAGTTAGAAATTCTTGCTTTCTCCCAAAATATAACACATTCTCTAATCACAACATTTGCACTAACAGAGAGCTTGACTTCTCGAATATTGTAAAATAAAACAGCGAGAACTTGTCGATTAGATGGTCCTTTCCCGCCATTTATTTGATGACTAAGTACTTCCATAAGAAAAATGTTTTTTTTTTCACTGCGTAATTCAACAGACACTATATGCATAGTTGGCAAAATATGTAGATGGTTTGCTGTATTTGAAATACAAAATACTTGCACGTCATGTATTTGTATTTTAAATACGTATTTCAAATACATGTATTTCAAATAATGCTCATCCCTGACTATATGACACACTATATAGACATAACAAATAAACCCAAAAGAAGTGAGTTTTTCAAGTGAAAAAGCTTGATATACAATTGTTTTGCAGAATTTACATTTTCAGAAATAAACTAAAAAAATAATTAACTTTTTATGTCAATGTCCTGTTAAGAACTGAAACTCAATAAATGTGTCCGTTAATGTTAATTGAAAGTTAAAACATAAAAGAGCTTTGTGTTAATGAATTTTTACTAGCCAATGTTAAAATTTTCAGTTTATTGTTAACTACAAGTTAATTTTTTTATTGTTGACTCTTATCCACAAAATTAGATAGCTTTTTAATTATAAAAATATTATGATCCATACTTTCTGGCAAAAATATTTAATTATTGAAAGTTATTAAAAATTTTCATTAACATTACAGACATTAATAAATAATAAAATATAATAAAAGGATGAAATATGTTTTTTTTTTGTTTTATTACCTTTTATTCTACACTTGTTTTTTAAATCCCCGTCAACTTACCTTAACATACTTTTTTATGTACATAAAAACATACATCGAGAACAATGTATTAGGAAAGTTTTTAAATTTATTCATAATATCCTTATACACAAGTGTTATAACACTACTTTAACTACATTTTATAAATAATTGAATTTTGTATCTCCGTATTAGTTCTAAAAATGTTCTCTATATAATATTTGCTTAATACTTTTAACCGTAAAACTACTTAAATACATTATTATTTTGTTGTAATAGAAGGCTTATTGTTGTTACATTTTATTAAACTGTTTTGCATTAATAGTTTTTATATATTTGATATTTTTTTTAAACTACAATGAAATTCTAAACAATCCTGGTTTTATAATTGTTTTTACATAAATGACGAAATTTGTAGTTATTTTTATGGAACAAATGAATTGAGTTAAAAATTTTAGCATTGTTGAGTCAAAAGTATTTAAATTTAACTGCTGTTTAGATAACCGAGGCAGTCGACTTAAGTAGGAAATATTAAAATAATTTTTTTCCATTATTTCCATACACATTTTCTAGACTATTAGTTGTCTTGGTTAGGTAACCAGCACTAAATCTTTTTTCATATAAAATTCAATAGCATTCTTAACTATAATACAGCTGAAAATAAATTTACTATGGTAGAAAAACATTAAATGCAATTATTCCTTTGTTTTTTATTGATAATAACTGTTTTTTTAAGGTAGATATAATAAATCATAAGGCAGATTTCAATGACTTTGCAACGAGTGTTTTAATTTGAACAGATTTGTTGGTGATAATTAAGTTTTAATATCAAATCAGTAAAATAATGAAAAAATGTTACTGAGCAAAAATAACACTTGTCCGGACTATAAAGGAAAAATTTCTAAACTGTCCGAAAAATGTAAATGTCCGGATTACTAGATAATCCAAATTAGCGAGTGTCCGGATTAGGGAGGTTGTACTGTACTTATATTTATTTAAAAACTAATTTATGGACTTGAATTGAAAGAGCAGTTGGAAGAATATTTAAAAAAAAATTTACCTATATAAAATATAAATTTTCTTAGAAAAACAACTCTTGTTTTGTTTGGTAACTTTGTTGTTGTTTTATGTGGTTAAATGAAATTTAATCGATTGATGGAAAAGTTAAACGGCCACTTTTCCTGCCATAGAAGTAGGCGTTAGCAGTAAGACTGTATTTTAAAAAGTTTTATTTGTATTAAGATCTGGCAGAAGTTATCTGTGTTAATGGAGTTATTAACCCTTAGCCTGCATTTAGACACGAAAAGATTTGGAAGGGAAACATTTAGTTTAGCAGCATATTACGGGTTGGTAAAAGAATATAATTTTTGTGTTCGGTACTCGGCGACTTTACATTTTCTTTGTTGACATTTACTTTGATTTTTGCAAACAATAAGCAAATTATAATGGAATGATGCCGACAACACGTTCGTCTGTTTGATCGCGAATGAAAAAACAAAAGAGAATTTCAGATCTTTTTCTTTCAAATGTCCACCCGTCTAAACTCAGATTTAAGTGAATGGCAACGTAACCGGAATGCTTTAACGTTTTAAGCTTATTTTTTATAAACGCTGATGATCTTAACTTTCAATCAATTTTAAATTATTAATGATATTGATTTAAAAAAATTTTTTATGAAAAATTTGTTTACGCGGTGCGGTACCTTGTCCTGTCAGTTCAATTTTCCACGACTTTGTTGACCGTTTCTGGATCTACTTCATAAATGTCTCGGACGCGTGGATCGTTGACATCGATCGTTGTGGCGTCAAGTTGACATCTTCAAGACGGCTTATAACACAATTTTTCGGTCAAATTATGTCCGAAAATAAGTTTACAAGTTCAAGTGTAAAGCGACTCATTTTGGTCTGTGGAAAGTACGATACTGACTAATATTCAATATTTCGGACAAAAAAAAATCCATCAGTATTAAAATAACATGATTCAAAACGATACTTGTATTTTTACCACCCGATGCAGTTAATGGTATACTTCTTCCCGAGAAGTTTTGTTTATGGCTTTACAGTTTTTAAGTTAGAGCAATGAAAATGTACCTACGAGTAATTGTAGAATAGAATTGAGTCGTGTAAGTATAAACTTGTTATGATATGTCAAACATTAAAAAACCTACTTTATAGCAAACATGTCGGATCAAAGGTTGACCAACTTCAACAACTATATAATTAAACATTCATTCCAATATCTTAAGCGGTTTACCAATCATAATTACTTAGAGTTGATTTACATTGAGGGTGATGTCGCTGCGACTACGCTTACGTTCTCTTTTGAAGTCCCTTCTTAAATCCTCATGCGTTTAAATTAAGACTTTTTTGTTGCAAAAGTCAGGAGACTTTTATAAATTTAATTGATAAATTTTTCTTATTCCTTCATTCGTAGCAGTGTTGCCATAAAAAAACAATTTCTTAGTATTTGAAATATAAATTTAATATGCTTACACGCAATACTGACAATAATTTATAAAGCAAAAGTAATTATTAAAAGCAAAATGTTTGATTTAACCAAGGAAGAAATTATTGAAGAATACCAGTAAAAAAATGGTCTCACTGGCAACACTAACTCATACATAACAAAACAAAAATACGAGCGAAATAAATATGCAAAAGATTGTCTCTTCAAATCCCATTACATGCGACTTTTGCTACGCCGCAAGCTTCTACTTTTCCACAGCAAACTAGAGTCGCAAGCGAAGTGTCGCAGGACATCTCCCGTAATGTAAACATACTCTTACATAAATCATCTTACTACAAAATTGTGTTAGTATTTCACAAAACAGAAATACATTTATTTTTAAAATGTTTCGGATTAAAAAACATTTTGTTTGTTTTACGTTTTGTTTAATATTTTAAAGATAGTTCCTTGAAATTTAGAGGGTTGGTAGATAATATGATGAAGCTCAAACTTTAATGTTAATGTTTTTACTACGCCCACTTAAGAAATTATCAAAGTGGCTAATATTTTCCGATAAAAATTTTTGTATTGGAAATGGAATTTTAATCCATTTGTAATTGGAATGAATTAGAATGATAATATACATATACAGTACAGTGTTGTGCAAAACAAAAGTAACAAATTTTATAGTACTAAAAAAGTATTTTGAAACTTACTTCACAAGTTGAATTCATTTTACAGGTGGTGCTTCTTTTACAAAAAACACAGCCTGCCTTGCACAAAATGTCAAAAAAAACTATTAATTTAAAACGTACCTTTAATTATAATCCAAATTCCCCAAACAAAAATATTTCTTTCTTTAGCGCACCATTTTATTTTCTATAGTAAAAAAATTATATTAAAACACCAGACAACACAAATACAAAAATTTCTGAAAATTCCAGCCATCAAAGCGAAATAGTCAGTTGTTAGAGCTGCAAAACTATCGATAGTCACGCCATTCGATAGTTTTTGGCAATGCTATCGATAGTCTCGAATTCTTGGAATATTGTCTATAGAAAAAATAATTTATGTAAATAAAATTTTAAATTATTTTATCTTCCTTAAAGTAAAAAAAGTCGAGTTTTTTAGAAACTTAAGTTTTATTGCAAATAACAATAAGAAAACGTAAAATTATAATAAAAATAAATAAAAAGCAAAAAGAAACATTTATATTGTCATTAATTTACCGCTTGTTAGCTACAATATTTATGCAACATTTTTTTTTATCATTTAGAAAATCATGTTTTATATTATAAAAGAGGAAAAAGTTACGATATTAATTGCCTAAGCTATTGTAGTTAACCAGTCTTAACATAGCGTCTAGACGGGACAATTTTTTGTCATACCAAATGTCAAACTTCATATACAAAAATGAGTTGACAAAAGCAGTTTAATTTTTTATATCAACTTTGTCATAACAAAAAAATGGTTAGTATAGACGCTATGTATGCACATAAGTTGGCATAAGACATCACATTTGATTAAATGGAGCTGTTGTCAATAAAATAGCAACACGAAATAATATTAATTAAAATTCAAAAACTTTAAAACGAAATCGAATATACAAAAAAAAATTAAAAATGTTTTGCAGGTAATAATATGAATATTAATATATTGTTTAGACAGTGTTTTATAAACATTTATATCTTGATTTATTTTCAAATTCATAATTTTGTATTTTTGATAATAATTTAGTTAATTTTTCAGACGTTTTAATTTTTTACCTTAAAATTTTTTGTTAACTCAGGAAGTAAAAATTGTCAATATAACTTTTTTAGTTTATGAACTATATATTCTACTTTTAAACAATTTAGCGTTACAAGTGATCTGTAAGAAGAAAGCGGAGACCGTTGAGTAATATTTGTATTTTTATTTAATTTGGTTTTCGTATTGAAACGGCCACATCTGATGGTGAAAAAATCAAAACTTATTTATTATTTGAAATTTGAATGTTGCAATTTTTATTTCAAAGCCGAAATCGGATCCTTTTTATTGGCTTTGCTTATACTTTCTAAATAACCTAATTTTTTTCGATAGTATCGCTATCGGATAAAAACCATCGATAGTCCACTTAAAACCAAACTATCGATAGTACCATCGATAGTTTTGCAGCTCTATCAGTTGTACCTACAACACCACTTGATACTTTATTTACAGAGAAAACGTTTCCCATATTTATATCTCCTAAGCATCGTGAATATTTTTCCCTCGATGTATTGCCCTTTTCCCTGATTACGAATAATATATTTGAGGGGTATTTTTCCTCTTTTCCTTCCGTCACTTTAAATTTAAATTTGCTTAATTTTTTAAATTTATTTTTAATCTTTACAAACATTTTTCCCTTTTATATGTATGTTCACTGAGAACTGATAGCGATAAGGAGAATTCACGGGGTATTCACGATAGCACTTTCCCTTCGAAGGGAATACATACACATTTCATGGGATTAAAAATTATACTTGTTATTTAGGATATAGGTGAATTTTTTGTGTACGATCCTTGAGTTTTTATCACTTTGCCTGCCTAGAACGCAAAAATTCAATCACGTTGTTAACAGACTCAAAAATAAGTTTTCACTCAGTTTCAAGAATTTTAAAAAATTTATTACGATTTTCAATTTGTTTTCGGGAAACACTCGTTATGAACTTTCCAAACAAGTTTTCAATGAAAATCTACTGCAGCACTTGAGCCACTCCACATTCCACTCAGCATATTGAATCACTTTTGCTTCAGAATGTATTTTTTTCATAAATTTTCATAAAATTTACAATTCCATTTGTAGGGAATGAATGTCGTCAACATCGGGCTTCCCTTTTCATGTCTAAATATCCTTTTGCAGTTACATGCTTTAAGTTTTTTTTCACGCACTTGCAGAACTGTGATGATACCATGCGTATGAATCAAATTGAATTCTGATTTGTCGGTAAATAGAACAGTTTTTAATATCTTGGCGGTCCAATTTATTTCTGTTTGTAGCATTTAATCTCAAAACACATGCTAAAGGCATAAAATCATTGGAGCTAACCTAATAGATATTAAATAAATTGGTTCTAAAGGGTGTCCCAACAAGAACGCAATTTTTAAATCTTTACTTTACGATATAATAAAGTTTCACGATTTTTTTTTAAATATCTGTGTTTTATTTAAAATTTAAAAATTGCGCTCTTGTTGGGACACCCTTTAGTTACCAACCTAATTTCAAAATTTTTCTCGATCATCAGTGGCTATGTAACTAGTCTGTAATTTTGTAAATAATTTTCTATTGAACGGGTTCGAAATGTACTATAGCGCTCATTCATTTTAAGACATTATACAACTTTATTAGAAGTAGCAAAAAAATTGTTTCCTTATATTTCGCATAAGTTTCTATCATCACCCAAGAAAATTTCTCTTGAACTTCCTTCCTCCTTAATGCTTTACGCTTAGAACTATTGTCAAGTTATACTTTTTTAGTAATTGTAAAAATAACAAATCTCTTTATACTGTACTAGTAAGTGGTGAATACTTTATTTTCATATTGTTTAATATCTTCTATAGTTTGAGAATTTACAGCTTGGCAATACTTTCTCTAGCCGCTGTTGTTAGACGGACTGGAACTACCAACTTATATAAATTCATTTTTAATTGTTATTTAATGCATCCAAATCCTTAGAAATAGATTTACTTTTAGATGTGTACCATTATTAAAAAAATGATCTATAGATTTGTTGTTTTTGTTTTGTTTCGCGCTCTCTTTAGGAAAATGTGTTGTTTTATCTTTTTAAGGATATAAGGCATTGTTGGAAAATTAAACTATATTTTTATTTAGTATGCAATGTGGTTGACGAAAAACTCATTTGGTTCTTTGATAAAAAAGGAATATTGTAGAATATATGGATTCTGTTGCTTTGTTTTGCACAACACTGTATTTAAAGTATACGCTTTGATTTTATCGAATACAGCTGCGAACATTTGTGAAAAATCGCCTTGTTAATAAAATATGTTTAAATGACTTTTTGTACTGATTCTATGGCAAGAATTCTATAAATCTAGCATCATTTATTAGAAATATGAACCTCATGTTCATTATGAATTTGATATTCTGTGTTTAAATAATAAAAAATAAAAAAATAAGTTGCTTTATCGATATTATTATTTCCAATAAAAATTCTAGTAAAATACAAATTTTTATTTTGTTCTGGTTGAAAGTACATAGACAATAAGTGCAATCGAGTACCCAAAAGTTTTTAAAATTTTTTAATGAACTTTACTGCATTTTACTAAATTGCGTTCGTTTACCCGAAATACGGTAAATGAGAACACAAATTGAGAGCGTAAGTGACAGTTCACGGCTGAGTATTTACAAGTTTTTACTGCAGAAATTTCTTGTAGTACAATTTAGTAAAATCAAAAAATATTTGATTCAAAAAGTAAACTAACAAAAGTAAGAAAACAAAAAGTATACAATTTGTAAAAGACTTATTTAAAAAAGATACACAATTATTTATTATGCATGTTCTATGTATGTGCTAAGTATATGGTTACTTATTAATGTACTTGTTTTTAAGGTAATCATTAGCAAAAACAAATTACATACTTCTGAATAAATTTAATTAGACACAAATTAGCAAAATCAAATAAAATAAAAATAAACAAATGGGAAAGATTACAGAAAATAATTTGTTTATATTTTCTTAAAATATTCGTGCTATAATAAAATATTGCATCGAGTACCAACAAGAAAAATAGTTGAATAGTCAAAAGTCTAAATATGTATATTTCAACACTATATTTATTTGCAATCAGCTGTTTCCTTAATCTTTTTAGATTGTAACCGTTTGACTGTCCCCATACAAAACTTTTTTTTATAGCGTACGTCGACAGTAATAATTTGGTGAAAATGGCGTGCATCACATGTGATACACGCAGCAATATTTAAACTATTTTTTTATTCAAACGTTCTGTGCATCACATGTAATTTTTGTTCGTTATTATTTATTTATTTTGCCTTATATTGTTAACAACATTGAAATAAATACGCGTGTCGAGTGAAATATCAAATACCACACATACCGAAATGAAAAAGTTTATAGGTGTGATAATTACCACTGGCATTATCAAATATCCTAATATTGAAGACTATTGGAGAATGGAACCGTTATTTTATCATATGTTGTTTCACAATATTGGTTTGAGCTACAATCGTTTTTGTCTGATTTTAAATAATTGGCATGTTGCTGATAATAAAACAGCTAATCCAGGAGATAGATTACATAAAATTTCCAATTTCGTAAGTATCAAAAATTCAGGAAATATATACGCCAGGTGAAGAAATTTCTGTGGATGAAACTATGATTTCGCACAGTGGAAGGCTTTTTTTATTCAAGCAATATAATCCAGGAAAAAGCCACAAATATGTTATAAAACTATTCAAGTTGTGTGATATGTGTGGAATTTCTCCGTATACTGCGGAAAAGACACATCTGAAAAATTACCTGTACTAGACCATAGTAGTTCAAACGTTGCTTCTTTAGCTGAATCTCTCTTGAATACCTAGAGAAGATGATGGAAAACTTGAATCATTTCAATTTAATTTGCAAACCATTTGAATCAAAATTGTTTGTCGCGAAAAATTAAAATTCCCATCAGAGAACTGCAACGAGTACCCGTATTAATACTTAAAGCATCGTTGCTAGAAGGTTTAGGAAAAAATCAATGTTCTTATATTTAAGCTAAATTCATCATGTGATAAATTTTTATGTAATACTAAAATCACAATTTTTTATACATACATACATCAATTTAATTTTTTATAAATCAAAATAATTTTTGGGAATTGAAGAACAAGTTGTCACACAAATAAACCTTCAAAAACCCATGACATATTGGGAAAACCTAAAATCGTGCATACATAGTATTACATACACACATATGTATGTAAGTTGACACAACTCTAAATTCCCAACAGAGTATTTAGGTGATTGTACTTTATCAACACGCTTATGTTGTGCAATCAGCAATATTATATAAGAGAAAAGAGAACATACTCGTCCCTTTAAAAAGCATTACTAGTTCCTATCCATAAACATGCATATGTATTTCAAAATTGCACAAGCTTTTGATCTTATAAACAAAATCGTCAAACCTATGACAAATCATCAAATCTGGCATCCGCGGCTGCAGTGAATGTTGAATACAAAATACACAAATATATGTATACCAAATAAATATGCCGCGAATGGTGTTGTTGCGAGCTGATAGTAACACCAAGTCGCGTTAATTGAATACAAAGAAGTTACCGAGTATGAAAATAGAGAAAACACGAAACTTTGCTCTCAGTGGTTGTGATATTGTATTTACTTTTTTCTGCGTTCTTACTAGAGTTGTGCAAAATCGTTCCCTTTGTGGAATCGTTCCGACCGATCCGAAAGATTAAAGAAACTAGGTCGTTCCTTTCGTTCATCGTTCCTTTTTTTACTTTGAACGGTGTAGAAACGAGGAACGAGTGAAATTGTCTGTAGCTCCTAAAAACGTCAACAAACATTTCTTATTGTTTGTTTTCATTTAATGGATATAATAAAAAAGTTCTACAAGTGCTTTCGTAAAATATTTGTAAAAAATTACAACTGTTATAAAATAAATTGTAAATATAATATTGTCCATTATGTCTTCAACATTGATCTCTATACAAAAAGTCAACCTTGTTCTAATAGAATATAGAATATATAGAATATGTGAACGAAATAATTGTATCAAACAGTCTTGAAGAGTCAGAAATTACCTTTTCATACTGATTTTAACATTTATCAGAACAAGTTTGCATTTGCGAAACGAGGAACGATTAAAAAGGAACGTTTGGATCGGTCCGAATCGTTCCAATTAGGGAATCGTTCAATGGAACTAGGTCGTTCCGGAACGACACAACTCTAGTTCTTACTTCTTTCTGCAATCAACAGATGTACAAGTAAAAAGTTATTGTGTATATTGTCATGCATGAAGCATATGAAGAACGAGCGAAAAAAACAACAAACAATAAAAACGAGTGCTTAAAAGTATCCGAGAATAAAAATTTCTTGGTAAAAAGCGAGTGGGCTCGCGAGTATTATTTATTGTTGCAGATGTCTGATTCCCATATCTGGTTTAATTTTGTTGTTCGACATAAATTATTTACTCACAATGAATTGACTACATTGAATTGACATTTAAAATATGACAAAATGGCGATACAACAAATTTCTCTGTTCACAAGCACATAAACAAATATCGTCTTTTTTTAAACGACTGACCTTGTGAATTGAACAAATAACCTGAAATACAAAATTAGGATGAAATAAAAAAAATTTCAACAAGTTGTGCTAAAACTTTATACATTACTTTAACAAAAATCTCTAAACTATTACTATTTTTAAATTCTCTTATTTGTTTTGAAAAATAGGACTTTGTTTTTAAAGCGTTTTTCTAAATGCACACACAATTGAATTGACAATTTCGAAGGGCTAAACATCTGTGAAAATTTTAAATGTTCAGAAAATTATAAAAAACTAATTATTTTTTAAAAAAGAATACAATTTTACCTTGAGTTGTATGTTAGGAATAACAACTAAATGAAATTCCAAAAAATATTTGGTGTTCAACTTTAGATATTTATATTTAAGATCTCCTGTAGAGATCCGCCTTTTTCGATCTACATATCATGCCAAGGAAAGCGAACAAAATACTAAACTTACACGTTTTTCTGGTATAATAGCTGCGGGCATGGTGAAATAAACAGGTGGCATTACTACGCCATTTGATAATTTTTTGCTCTACCATTGTTTGTTCAATCTTATGTCAGTTTTGTTTATATCAAAATTAGCACCTCTCACGTGATTAGCGTGAATCATGTGTGATTAATTTTTTGTTTTAATCAGGTGAGCGTGCACGAACGTGAGTACAAAGATATTGAGCGTTCATAAGTGGATTTTTGATTTTTGTCGTGATTGTTTTGCTATATTGTTATTTTTTCGTATAACTTTTTAATTAATGTTTGTACGTAATTACGTGAATTGTTTTAGGTTTATGTTGAAAGGAATTGTTTGGCTCAAGCTTAAATCTGACTTTACTCATTTCATTATTAGTTTTACACACGACTCACACGATGAATTTTATGACGTCTATTTTTCTTAATTCCCTTTTGAAGTTGCTACCAAAAATTCTTTACATTCATACGATGGTTTTTTTTGCATATCCAATTTTTTCAATTTTCTTTTCGTAACATTAAGAATTCTATCAAACCTATATATATAAAACATAACAACAAAAACATTCAAGTGAGTAAAGAGAAATTAGTGTAAAGATAAATATGAAAAGAAAAACATGAAAAACCGAAATCGTGTAATTTTTTCTACCCCCCTTTCTTCTCAACACCGTTCGCTAACAAACCAAAAAAGACGTCGAAAATTGGACGTCAGAAAATTCATCGTGTGAATATAGTGTTAGAAATTTTTTTGATAAAGTAAAATTATTTTTATTAATAAAGTATTATTGTAACAATTTATTCATCAGACTAGCAGAACGGATCATGTTAGCGTGAGTTTTCGTGTTGTAACTTTCTTCCACTCACGTGACCGTGCATGAACGTGAACCGAAAATATAAGGTCGTGCATGAGTAAAATTTATTATCGTGCGTGTGTATGAGCGCTGAGTGAAAAGTCACTCACGATCCCATCTCTAGTTTATATTTACAAAATATCCAAATTTTTTGTTTGTTCAATTTGTGTTTATTTTTGTATTAAAATTTTCAATAAGTTCTTTTAAAATCCACTATCTTCTATATGGGTCTTTGATGCCGCGTTATATCAGCAGCAAGATCTAATTGAATATTATCATATTTAGTTTAGTTTCAATTAAAACAAGTTTCAACGTTTTGTGCAGCGCTTCAATTCAATTTTATTTTTTTACAATTTTTTAATAGTTTTTAACAAAGGATTAGACTTTACACAAATAAAAATTCCTTTTTTTGTTGTAGTTGCAGCCCTAATAATGCCACCTGTTTATTTCATCATGGGTGCGCGGACACATTTAGTTTTCATTTAAGAGTGTAAAAAAGAAAACTTTGTCAAAAATACGAGATGTGCCCTTTTCGATATTGCCTATTCAATTGTTTTCAAAACTTTACTTTTTGCTATTAATTGGTCGTTATATTTTATTTTTGCTTTAATAAATTGTAAAAGTTATTTTTTGTGTTTTATTATCATTAATTGCTTGAACACAAATTTTATTAAGTAATTCAGGAAAACATTTATTATACCGGTATGCCGGTACGATCTTTAATTTTGCCCAAAACATTATGATGAACTTTGGCATAACCGCTTGACTTTTTGGCCAAAGTGCCCATACTACCTGTAGGAATGTTAACCAGGGGCGGTGTGGTAGTAGCGCCAGGCACATCGACTGAAGAGGCGGACAAGGGCGAAGAATGTTTTGAATCGCCATGTTGCAATAAAGATCTATGGGTTGATTCTTGTGACAATAATAAGTCATCACTGCTTGGTTGCATTTGTGAAGAGGATGGTGTATAAATTGGTTGCAATTTGTCCACTTCATCATCGATGGTCTTAAATTGCCAACTCCAGTTCGCACGATATAGAAAAGGACGATGGTCGAAACGATTGTCGTCTGGACTATAGCTTTCGGCATGTACCGAAGGCGTTAACACAGTCATTTTATGGCGGTTAATGGCATAACATCTAAAGAAATGTTTTACTTTATCGGCCACTTCCTTGGGACTGAGATCAACCTTCCAGGTGGATACCAACTTGCAGAACATGCTATACGGTCCACAGCATGCTTGCTTACGCAGACGACCATACTCGCTTAGTTCGGCATATGTCATGCCCATATCTTGTTCATCGGTTTGCATAAGCTGACCATCTTGCAGGGGTTCCAATTCAGCTGTGGGTGGTGCATCAATAATTGACTCGAGTATGGGTAGACCAAATCTGGAAAATAAACATCGAGTTTCTTTTAATTTAAAATTTTCTCATATATAAAAGTAAAGCAATCTGATTAGATTTGAAATTTTCAATGTACTGACGAATTGAAAAAAAGAACACCATAAATTCTAGATCCTAATGATTTATTTAGGTAGAAATAGAAAACTTTGTACGACTTTTAATGATCAAAAATCAAAAGTTAGTTTCGATTTTCGTCAAAAGGTAAAATTTATGCCCCGAAATAATTTCAATGTTCTTATGTACAAATTCGGAAAACTCTGTGTTCTGAATTTGTTAGAAACTTAAAATTTTATTTCGAGCTTAGTTCTTTTCAAGCTCGAAATAATACATAACTTTTGAATTTCAGTTAAAACAAATTTTTTTAAGCTTCCTGTCATAAAAAAATGGAGGGTTAATCATTTCACAACGATTTTCGAAAACCAAATTTTCATTTCAACGTTTTGAGTTCTCTGGAAGCTGTTGTAATTACTTTTACGATGATGTTCTAATGACTTTATGTGTATGTGAATATAAATCGATACGGCCTGGTAGATTTTGAGAATATTCGAAAATATTTTTTATTTTCCAATAAACTTTGAATTTTCAACCTCAGAAGTCGATAGCCGATTTTTTTAATCGACTGATTCGTTCTAGAGGTAAAAATTTCAAAAAAGTGTTTCTTTTAATAATTGCATACATTTTTAACTGAATTTTCTATATTTTGTCACTTTTGTGGATTTAGAAAACTGAGCCGAACGCAGCAAATTTCTACTGTACGAATAATCGGCCAAACGAAAAATTACGTAATTGTTCAACTATGGTTCAACATTTTTACACATATTTGGGGTTTTAATCAATAATTAAATTTTTGAATCTCCCAAAAAAAATATTTTTTGGGCGATTATTCATTCGGATTTCATGTTCATTTATCTTATTTTAATGAAAGCGTAACGTTTATTTTTTAAGTTAACTTCGCTAACAAAAGGTGTGCGCATTGCCGTCCTGCGACCGGGCCCAAGCATTTTTTCTTTGCGGCATTCCGAAGACCGGCTTCGCGGATAAAATATATTCCTCACAGATATTCTGCATGAAGAGGTTTCTCCTCTCGGTATTTCGAATAACGGTTTCACTGAGTTAATATTTTCTGCCCAGCCAGCCTTTGACAGGACCCAAGGAATTTTTTCTCTGATAAGCTTTGATTTGATAAACGCGGAGAAGGAACCCCCTTTCGTCCGAAGGCTTGGTAGGCAGAAAGTCTTTACTAATTGAATCCGCTATTGGTAATACCGAAAGCAGAAACCCTTTGAGCCTGGCCAAAGTGCGGCTACGTAAAAAATGTTTACACAGCAACACCGCCAAATTTCTGAAGAATGTTGAATCACCCAAGACAAATTTTCTGTTCGCTGATTCACTCGGATTTACGGTGATTTTTAAATAATTACTAAACACCCAAAATTTGGGCGTTTCTTCATTTTGTTATTTTAGGTGATTTTCACTGTGGCGATTCTTCGTACAGATGCAAATTTTGTCTTATCGGCGAATTAGTGAGAACAATAGCCTGCCTTATTACTGTTGTCGAATTTTCGTCTTCGACAGTCTGTACTAAATTAAAGAAATATGTGTGCTTCTTTAATCTAGTACAGCTTGTCGAAGTCGAAAATTCTATAAGCGTAATAATCGTAATCGAAATTTTTCCAAGAAGTGTTTTTTGTTAAATTATTACTTTGTAAAAAATTACTTAGATTTTCGCTTGAGCTTGAAATTAGCAAACTGGATCATTTTGCATATTTTTTTCATAACAATGTTAATCATTATTGTGAAGTTAGCTCCGTTTGTGCCATTGATGTTAAGTTAACATTGCTTTAACTAAGAGACTGTTAAATTAACAGAATTAAGTGTACGTCAAGTTCACATACATAATTAAATAAAAGGGTTATTTTTTTTTTAAAGAGGAATTTTCCGAAAATCCAAAACCCAATTTTAAATATATTTCCGATGTTACAAAATGCGAAATTTGGAATTTTCATAGATAGACATTTTTTGAAAAATCTAAAATCGGTAAAAATCCGCGTTTAGAAAAAACTTGGGCTATTACGACGGAAAGGCAAGCCATTGTAGATTTCAGAACATTGAGTATTATATTCAGAATCAGTATAGCATTTAAGAAGCTTGAGTTAAGTAGACAAAAGGAAAGGGGCATGTGTATTCAAAGATATGGAATATTTAACACAGGCCCACAAAATGATTTTTTTTGTAAGTGCTAAGTTTTCATAGTCAATTTGTATACACTTGGTACTGAGCATCATATCTTGTAAATTACTTTTTTTGAATTGACTCTGTATATCGAGATTTTCTATTATATAGAAAAAAGGTGATGCTGCATTGCATAATTTTCATTTACTCAAGAACCACGAGAACTCGCAGTGCTTCGATTAAGTTAACACAGTAGGATCGAAAACAAAATTATCTTTAAATTATAATTTTTCAGCAGTCTTATAGTAGTTCCGGAGATATTCAGAAAGTTTTATAAAAAAACATTGTTTTTTATAGATTCAATTTTTTTAAAGGCCGATTAAAATTTTAAACTGAAGAAAATTAAAAATTTTATTCTTAATTGATATATCTTCAATGTCACAAATAAAATGAGCAAAAAAATTAATTTATAGACATTGGAGCTTAGTATTAAATGTACGCAAATTGACTAAGAAAATACGGGCCTTAGAAATCGTGTGAGTACGTTTAATTCTGATATTGAGGTTTCTCTGATAATGAGACTGCTGCTTACAGATATTGAAACCAACTATAGTTAGTGGAATACATATCGCTTCTTTATTGCAAAATAGTCATGTCTCAAAAAACTCTTTCTTCAGAAAACGAGTTTAAAGTTTTTACCTCCACCTCAATGGAAAAATACAAGAGGTGAGTAAGCAAGATACTTGTATGGATTTTTCACACACGATGAAGAACGATGCGATCAATAATTCTGGATTCTTAATTCAAAAACTAAATTTTTGAGATATGACCACTTTGCACTTTGCATCAGCAAATGCTGATGACGGGGTGTGGCGGTCTCCGAAAGCAGCATGCTATCATGATGTGTTTGTGTTATCAGAATAATTAGTTTTTCGTTCCTATTTAATTTTTTTTTAAATTTGATCGAAAATTCGAATTTTTGAAAAATAACTCATAAGTGTAAAAAATCGCTTAAAGATCCTTAACTTAACAAATTTAAAGAGATTTAAAAAAAGTTGCATACAATAAATTAATTTCAGATGTAATATTTAAAGCTCCAAAATTAGAAACCTACAAATAAAAATACTGTAAAAATCTAGTGGAATTTGTTTTCGCGAATCGAGTCGACTTAAATTTACTCAAACTTACTTGTCTTTGGCATAAATCAAAAATCTTCTTAAATCCATTTTCGAAATACCACCAATTGGGTTGATGTCGGCGGAGGAGCAATCGTATTTCGTCAAATATCCTCTCAGAGACTCGTCAACATTTGCCGAACCCAAAACTAACAAGCCACCTGGACGATTGCGAACCCATAAAATGAGTTGGGCGAAAATATACGCCAAAACCATACGTATGCGAGATTGTATATTTTGCAAGGCTAAATTTTGCCTGGCACAGCCTCCTTGACTACGAAAACGTGGCGTTAGACCGGTAACAGCATTAAATATGCCCAATAAGGCATTGACAGCGGTATCAATGTTAATTTCGATGTGATAACTACCCAACGTATTAGCCAATAAAGAAGCACGGCGACGAGTTTCTTTGCTCGAATTGACGCTACCCATAAAACAGGTGACCAACAAGCGATTACATAAGGCAGCTGGGTTATCGGGGGTGTATTCCTGATCGGCTAGTATTTTGCGTATATCATATAAAACTTGGGAATCTCCGCTTTGTACAGCACTAACAATCATTCTACACATGGAGTGTACAATAGTGGCAGAACTGCTGGAATCAACACCGCCCGATAGCGGTAAAAAGAAGCCACCTTGGCCGGATCTACGCAGATAATCCCACAGCCAACAGGCAGGACCCATGGCTATTTCCTCTTCTGGTGTATGATAGATCCATTGTAGAGGTGTATTGGCAGTTTTAAATATATCACTATGTGTTGACATTTCAAAATCACAATTAATGCGCGGGTAGTTAGGAGCAGAGGCCGCTTCGATGCATCTAGAACGGCTCGATACGCGATAGGAACGTATATCCTCTAAATCTATAGTGGCTAAAGTGACTTCAACATCTTGTAAGGCAAACTGTTTACTTCTGGCCACAATTTCGCCATTAAGTGCAACTGCCGAGCAGCCATTAAAATAGACGCGTTGACCATCACAGCCTCTAAGATTGCTAAAAAGATAAGCACCGCCAGCCTTAAAGCTAGCACTGCGCACTAAGTCAGTGGTAATATAAGCTTTACGCAATTCCATGTAGCTACCGGAGCCATTCGATATGATTTCAACGCCCGACAAAGACATATCAATGTGTTTGCTAAAATAAAAGGAACTCAATAAATTCTGCAGTTTTATTTCAATAATTCAATCACTGATTACCTTTTGACATTCCACAACTCCTCACAGATTTCATATCCAATACAAGTATCTTTGGTAGCTATAACAGCATCACCAAACGGCACCGTATCCTGGCCAGTATGATGAGAAATCATGCGCGGCAAATAGTAATCTTCAGTTTGAAAATTCTAAAATAAATTAGCTTTCATTAAGTACAGGCTAAATATTTATACACCAAATTTGACTTACCTTGGTCCAAGCGGTAAACCATCTTGATTCTCTATAATTGCCGTCATCGCACATAGACATCTTGGGTCTTATTAGTAAGATTTTACGATTGAAGAATGCCACACGACAGTTATAAGCCACATTACGATGCATTATGGGCATACCGACATCAACCAAGATATTTTCACTGCAAATGTTTTATTTTTTAATTAAATGTGTAACTTTTTGAGGCGGGACGGGGGAAATAGAAAGCTTTTACTTACCATATGGGCGACATTATGATTTCCAATAAAACCTCCCAAGAATGCAAATAAGTATCAGGTTCTCGAAAATGATCTTCACAACTGTAACCACTGAAACAGTAAGATAAAAAATTAAAATGTCATTAATGTAATGGAATGCATTTAAGAAAGAGTTAAAGTTCCTCCATTTTTGCATATTTTTATGGTGAATCGGGATACGAAATCTTGTACTTAAGGCCAAAGATTTATTCAGAAATTTTATGTAACATACAAAGAAGAACATTTCTGTTTCTGTGGATGATTTTAACCCTCTAACTCTTCTCTGAGGGTTTTTCGCTCTTTTCTTGAAAAAGCTTATATAGCGGGCACAAAGTTTTTGCTGGGTACATACACATGTATGTACTTAGTTGTTAATATACATATTTTTGGGTGGCTTGAGTTTCCAGAACAATCAGACTTCGTCAGGGAATGGAAATGATTTTTTATGATTAGAAATGACAGGAAATCCAAATTTGATTAGTTGCGGGGAGAAACATGTGCACAGAGTCATCCACTTGGGCATTAATATTTAAACTAGCATTCGATGAAGAGGGAATACGCAACTTAAAAAACGTCAACATCTCTTATTTCATCAACGATTTTTAATTATAGACGAAGCTTCTTCTACTTATTGTAAAAAACTTAAAAATTATTATCAATGAAAAAACCGGTAAGCCGGAACAGGGAACCCAGCCTATAAAATTTTCCGACATTTTTCGAATACACCCAACATGTTTTGGAAATTGTTTTAAAACAAACAAATACATATGTATATAATTTGAGATTGGTAAAAAAAAATTTTGTCATCTCCATACCAGGTGAGTCGATCTAGTATAGAAGATGAAAGCTTGATTTCTATTATTATTGTGTGAAGCTTTTTTCGAATCAACGTAAACTTATTATTTTAACTTGTTTGACAGTGTAGTACTAAAAAACTGGTTAAAAAAATTCCGAAAATTCCGGTATTTAATATTTAAAAATCCCGTGCTTCGGCAGTTTTTAGGGGTGCTTTTTTAAGAGGATTCGGATTTGATTTAAAAAAAAACACATAAAATTTGGAGAGATATATGAAATCTTTATTTGAGTCGATAGAGCGATCTATATAATTCAATGTTTAAAGATGATTTCATGTAAATGTTGACCGCGACTACGCCTCATCCACTGGGTCCCATTTTGGTATACTCTCTCCAACATATCGGCGGTATCTCAAGAATAAATTCTTCAATATTGGCTTCCAGTGCATCAACCATTGCGGGCTAGACTTGAGCCTTCAAATAGCCACAGAAAAAATAGTCTAAAGGCATTAAATCGCTCGATCTAGACGGTCAATTGACCGGCACCAAGAGTGAAATAAACTGTTCACCGAGCTTGCCTCTCAATTGGGCCACTGTCTCGCGTGCTGTGTGGGATTGTTGAAAACACATGTCAGCCAATTCCAGTTCTTCCATTTAGGGCAAAAAAAAATGTAATCATCGCATGGTAGCGCCGAATCGATAATCACGGTCATTAACAACATTGGCGGATACAGCTGCGATATTTTCCTCTGTCCGCACTCTACGTATGAGTCTTGGAGGTTTAGTGTCCAAATAATGTAAATTTGTTGCGAAATTTAGTCACAAGATTCCGAATAGCCGCCTCAGAAGGTCGCCACTGACCATAAAATGCAAGAAGTGCACGGATGGACTTTCTTAACTGAGCATGAATTTTGATAATAAAATTCAATAATCTGAAAGCGTGGTTCGTTTGTAAGTTGATTCATGGCTAAATTACGAACCAAACTGAACATGTTTAACAGAAACATAACAGTTACACAAAAACGGCTGAGCTGCCAAAACAGTGTTGACAAAAAGAAAGTTGCTAAAAAATCACCCTTTATAATCCCAAAAATATTCAAAATTATTTTTAAAAATTTTTTTTTATAGGAACATACATATTTAAAAATAAAAAATTATTGGTGATGAAATAGTTAGTTTGCACAAGTGAGTGAGTGCCGAATTAAATATGTTTTAAGGGAAACCCCTACGCCATTACATATTTGCCAAATATGTTGTCGCTTTCCAAATATGTTTTCGATTTTTAAATATGTTTTTGTTTTCTGGATGACACTTAGCAGCATTCTTATCGATT
Organism: Gymnocheta viridis; assembly: GCA_956483585.1. Taxonomy (NCBI): domain Eukaryota; kingdom Metazoa; phylum Arthropoda; class Insecta; order Diptera; family Tachinidae; genus Gymnocheta; species Gymnocheta viridis. The sequence continues at coordinate 59,909,684 of OY101441.1, read as the reverse complement.
GGAATATCTCTCTGGCGAGTTTTGTAATTTCTGGACAAACTAAGATAGATTACGGAAGATATTGCATTATAGATTTGTAATGTATTTACAATTCCCTGGAATACCCCGATCTACTTTTAAACAAATATTTTCATTTCCACAATTACTTGTACTTTTTCTCCAGAGATTTTACAATTTCTGGACATACTAAGATTAATTCATTGCGAAAATTTAAATATTTTTCAAAAGTTGACCGAAGTTATTCCAAAGACTTGCGTTCGCGACAAATTACAAAAAAAGTCATTGTAAAAATTGTAACTAATTTAATATTCAATTTATAATAATGAAATAAAATACAATAGATTTAAACTTACCTTACTTCCAATTCTGGGCCCGTACGATACGATGCACCCATATCTTTAGCTTCTAGAATCGATTGTAATATGCGAGCCAAATTGCCCTCAAAGTCTAATGCCCATTGATTTAACGTCGAAACTGCGACAGTTACTTTACGACCCATATTTGTTTTATTAGTGCTATTTACGTTTGATTAATTAAGTATGGGATATAAGAAAAGTCACAAAGCTGGACCGTATAGTCAGTTTAGGATGGAAGTTTCACTTTTTATTGTCAAATTTTTGTATCGTTGTAAATTCGAAGATAAAATATTTTGTTGTGGTAAAAACTTGGTAGTGTTTAATAGAGTTTCTTGGAGGAGGTTGGTGTAAATTACAATCAATTAGTTTTTATAAAAACAAAGGAAGTCAAAATATTTGCTATATAAAGTAGATGTACAAGCAGCATAAGAGTTCAATAGCCTAAAAATAAAAATGTATTTTTAATATTAAATAAATCAATAAATACAAATATTTTTAAAGTACTCAATGCGTAGCAAGGATTAATTAAAAGTGGGTTATTGAATGTAAATAAAAGCTTTTTTAAGTAACGTGAGAACTTGCATATATCAGAAAATTAACAGTTCTCGAATTCTTTTCTCATATATGATTTATACGAAGAAGGCTTTAATGTACATACAACCAGCACCATGAAAATACTACACATGCGGACACACAAAACAAAGCTATTATGTTCCGTCAGGTACGTTCGAATTAAGTAACTTTTCCCTTGTTACTTTTAGAAATATCTTAACACGAACTTTTTGTGAATAAAATGTTACGAACTTTTGCCTAAAATAAAACACTTTGGATGAAAAAATACTCACGTTATTAATGTTTAGTTTGTTTTTTTGTTTTTGTTGCCAGCAAAAAAGTTTAGTTACCTAAAAATATAAAAAGAAAATAATGAAAATTATTAAAAACTCCAATGCTATAAATAAATAATTGTGTATTGCGGGAAAATAATTTGGCAAATTTTCTTTATACGTATTTCTGCCGTCAAACGCTTCCAAAATGTTAATATGCAAATGTTGAAATTAAATTTATTTCACTTGCAAATACTTCATCAAATATAAAAATGATGATTAGATACTTTTCACCCTTCAAAAACACGCATTTATAAATACATACACGGAAACGTAGTTACACTCCGTTAAATAATTTTAAGTTAGAAAAATTTAATTAAATTTTCATTGATCGCAAAAATATGACTTGAATTAATTGGAAAGAGTATTCTTCAACCGGCCCCAAATTTTTAAGTTCAACCATTATGAACTTAGAAGTGAAGAAGTAGATAGTGGACTTTTAGTACGCGTCTTTGCGGGGGTTCTTCCTGACAATACTCTGGGTGGTACTGCCGAACATGCAAAAAAACTTAAAACCTGTAGCTCTTTCCACATAATGCTACAGGCAGGGCTCTTTGGTAAATGTGATCTTACAATAGTTTACCAGTGGCCCAACCTCAACTCATCCATTACGCCTGTTATTTTTTTGTGCCATGAACATAAACCATGCTGAGAAGTTCCAGCCACCTAAGCTTAAAGTAAAAGCTCAAAAAAGTTAGATACAGCGCCTAACGAGCATATCCTACTTTATGTTCCTCCAGAATGAGAATATTTTCAGACTTTAGAAGCTCTAATATAATAAATTATAAGATGGATCCATCTCCACATTTTCTTACACATATATTTTGATGCAAGCAATTTATTTATCAAAAAATGTCTATATAGTTAATAGGCAAACACGTCTTTTTAGATAGCTTTTATGCTCATGCTATACAGCCGATTTATATCATTTTGAAGATATTTATTTGCTAATGTGCACAATCTATATTTTGTTAAAATCGGTTCAGTATTTTGGGAGCTATAAGCGTTTAAAGTTTCTACTAATACATACATGCACACTTATTACACATGCATGTATCAGCTTCTAGAAGAAAAATAAACAAACCATGCATGTGTGTTTGTACAATTTGCCTTTGCAAAGAAATGAGACAGAGCATACTTTGTAAAAAAGGAGAGCTAATCTGTTATATAAATAGACAAATACAAATTTTTAGATCCCTTTTTCTCCTTTCTTTGCCAACCGATTTTGTTCATTCTTTTACCAAATGATAAACATTGCTGAGCCTTAGTGACCGGAATATATAATAATTAAATCCGTGCAGTATTAAAGGAATAAAAGGATCCTAAAGTTGACACCCCTACAAATGTCAAAAATACACGCGTACATTTACTTATGCTAGTAATAGTTCAAGTAAAAACATAAGGAAAGCAGTGAGAGTGTCCCTGCAGATAATATTGGACTACGTGGTCCATTATAGCTGAAACGGACTAGTTACAAGGTGGTCCGATGTAATGCAGTCATGGAGTATGTCATTTTCAAACAAGAACTTACTGATATACGACAATTGTTCGTGCTTTCACGTACTTACTCGTGCCTAACAAACTTCTTGTGAGTGGTGATTTTTGAATGACATGGAGTAGTTTTTGGGTTAGTCCGATGTAATGCAAACTTAGACCATATGGTCCAGCCCTAGGACATCGCAATGTTAAATAAACCATGTTTTCTTCTTACATATGGGTTACTTTTAGACTGGTCATAGTCCTTTACGGAGTATATTTTACATGCGTGTTTGGACTAGTCGCGTTATCTGCAGGGGTTTAAGAATACCTTAATACACATATGTATATGAGTAATACGATTTTTTCTTTTCAAATGAGTGAATGTTACGTATGGATGTGTTATCTTCAAGCAAAAACTTAACAAAATAAATGCGCGTGTTGTACGCAATTTTGTTTTCTTTATTGCTTTTTCGATGGGGAATGGCATGAGGAATTATTTATTTTTTTCTTTATGGCCTTATTCACAAACAATTAATAAAGTTAATGTGAGCATTAAAACCGATTTTCCCATATAAAAATCCAACATTAAACCTACTATAACTTCATTAATCGTTTGTGAATAAGGGCATCAATATTTTATTACTAGAATATGAAATACCAGTATTTTTTATTGTATTGTATTTTCTATTGTATGAGTTGCAGGCGGTACAAACACCTTTGACAATTTCAATATCAATATTTGTTTAGAAACATGTTTATGTTAAAATTACCACCAACATTTATACAACTTCCAATTCATGCAATAGAACAATTATTTTGTTTGTCAGTTAGTTGATACACATACGTATTTCACTGGAGCTACTGCAGATCACATTTCGGAAATATTTTTGTAAAAAATACTTATTTTATACTAAACTTTTGTTCGAGTTTTTAATTTTATATATTTACAATTTCTACAAATCCTGGGGGCAAATTACGGAATTCGATATCGAACGAAATTTCCATAAAAATTCAAAAAATTTTGTATGGATTTCGTTCGATATCGAATGCCGTAATTTGCCCTCTTGACTTGTTTTCAACTCTAAATTTAGTTGTAAACGGGAATTCATTTTGAAAGCCTGAAATTTTTACAGGATCTTCGGAACGTGTAGGAGCATTTTCAAAAAAATTGTGTTAAACGGTTGTGCAACATTTACAAAATTCAACGGTTATTTTATTAAAAAAAACTTTCATCACAAGAATTTAAATTACATTAGCGGAGTTCAGTGTTTTATGGAAATAGACTTGCAAAAGTGCAAAAGGAAAATATCGAAGCTTGTTAATGAAATCTAACAGAAGTTTCGTGTATTTTGTTGTTGGATTTAAAAAAACACGAGCAGTTTTACAAAACACTGAACTACGATATTATAAGGTCTTACAATAAGAGGTTTATTTATTTCCGTTTTGATTTTGAGCGTAATCATCGGATGTTTATTTATTTGTAAAAAGGAAGGAATACCATTGATAATGGAAAACAAAAGCAGCCAAATGGCAGCCGCGACTATGCTTGAAGGATCACATTATTTTCAAGAAATTTTCCATTACCAATTCGCACTTTTGCGACTGTATGTCCTCGATAACTTATATTTGAGGTCTTGTGGGTCATTGACATAGACCTTATGTTTTACGTAGCTCCAAAGAAAATGTCTAAAGTTGTTAAATCACAAGACCTCGGTTGTCAATTGTGATCATCTTTTCGAGAAATCACACGGTCAGAAAACACTTCAAGCAAAGGAGCGATGGTATCGTTATTTGTGCGGCACGTAGCGCTGTCTTGTTGAAAATAAAAGTCGTCCATTTCCAATTTCGGTCATACAAAATCATTAATCATCGTAACAGTTGCTCCAGCCTCATTTTAGAAAAAGTAAGTTCCAACCACCCCGACAGACCAAAAACCGCACCAAACAATGACACGTTGAGGATGAAGAGGCTTTTCAACAATAATTCTTGGGTTGGTAGCCTCCGAGGTGAAAATTACGGAGCAGTATGAAGGCTTTCAAGAATCCAATCCACACATACACTACGTTGTTGATGATCGGTAGGCGAAAGTCTTTTTGTTAGTTAAACTTTAAAAGCGTTAAGACCTAAACCCTAATACTCTCGTTCTGCGAAAAGTCCTTCTTACCTTCATTTCATATTATTATATTTACAACATTTTCTATTATTTTAATTGTGTATTTGTGCGCAACAAACTTAATGCCAAATAAAACCTGATCAGCTGTTTTTTACAATTCCATACGATGCTTATATTAGCTGTGTTCGAGTACTTTTACAGTAAAATGCAGTAAATGAGTAATTATGAGTAAACTGAAACATTTACTCTCAAAAAAAGCTGTTGCCCAAAAAAGTACTCGAACGGAAAAATTGCAAAAATTAGTAAGATTAAGGAAACAGATGATTGCAAATCAATATAGTGTTGTAATATATTTATATTCCGGGCTACTCAATCAACTCTTTTTCTTGTTGGTACTCGATGCAATATTTATTATACCACGAATATTTTGCGAAAATACAAACAAATTATTTTCCATAATCGTTTCCATGTGTTTATTTTCATTTTATTTGATTTTCCTAAGTTGTTTCTGATTTAATTTATTCAAAAGTATGTGATTATTTGTTTTTGCTATTGTCTACCTTTAAAGCAAGTCCAGTACTAAATAACCATATACTTAGCATTTCCACAGCTCCAACGAAATAACAAAATAACAACAAAAATGGCCGTAAATGGTTTTTACAGCATCATGTTTAACGAATTAATAGTTTAAAAATAATTGTTTGCTTATATTTTATACTAGTTTATTTCAGACTTTCCTTTTTTTTTAAGTAATTTTTTCAAAAATTGTATACTTTTTGTTTTCTAACATTTGTTTGTTTTTTTTTTTGGTTTTACAAAATTTTATTACAAGCAATTTCTGCGGTAAAAATTAGTAAATTCTCAGCCAAGAACTGTCACTTTACGCTCTCAATTTGTGTTCTCATTTACTGAAACTTGAGTAAACGAACGCAATTTCGTAAAATGCAGCAAAATTCAGTAAAAATTTTTAAAAACTTTTGGGTACTCGAACACACTTATTATTTCGCAGTTGGAAAATATGTTGCCAAAAAAACATTTTGTAGTTGGAAAAAATGATGCCAGAAACATTTCGTATGTTTTCATAAAATGTGTATTCTGTTCATTCAGGCATATTATTTTGCAATTGAATTTTCGGATGAATTTTTTATATGGATAGCAGTTCGCACGAAATGATGAACAGAGTACTACGCTTAAGTCTGTATGCAAAATACGGTGTAATGTCCTTTGGGCAATGCCCAACTCCTAAGATCGATGAGAAATGACAAACCTGCGTCTTCCTCAACACTATGGGCTACAACAGCAATATTCTCAGTTGTTCTTGCCCTAACAGCTCAAATTTCTCCCACCAGTTTTACATTTGCTGGCCGCTAAATTGTTTCACGACGATCCAACAATGTTTTAATTTTGCGAGCGACAGCGAAATTTTCAACATTTTTGTAGTGAATTTTAATAATTTCATTGCGTTGTTGAAGTACAGGGCGTTACACTTTTATTGATGGCGTAGTTTTTACTTGGCATATATACTATGTATGTGAAATAGTTACAGGTTGAGTCATGAGAACTATTGAAATAGCGTGCTATTGAAAATAAAACGTTTTATTGAAAAAAAACGGACATATTGCTGTGCTTTTTTTGCATGCTTGATATTTATAATATTACATTTTATTCTATCTTTGATTGCTACAATTCGTGCGATCTGGAAAAAAAACTTGGCTGTTATGAGTTTTTGAAAACCAACCGTTTTGCTACAATACTTTGACAATTACCAAAAATAAAGAAAGAATAAACTAAAAATATGTATGGAATATGTTTCTAAGTGGAAGGTACCACATTAAAGTTTGAACAGGATTATTTTCACAACAATTGTCTTACAAATGGATATACATAATTACAACTTCTCCTCCTGTGAAATTTTAAAGCCTCCCAGCCCCATTTTCATACCATTTTCAACTTTATATTGATATATATTTCATCGAGTAAACAAATTGGTGAAGTTTTGGCATTCTTAATTAATCATAATCCTTGACTACATTTTTTTAGGCAACTCACTCACGTTGCATTACTTTTCATATTATCTTTGACAATAATTACATTTCATTCGGTCAGCAGATGGAGGTCGCTTTTAGTTCGGATTTGAGAATGTTATAAAAACTTGTATCTTTAAAATTTTTATTAGTGCTGTATTAACCAGAACGACTACTTAAAGTATTGTTATTGTTGTAGTATGTCTACTTACGAGGGCTGCAATATAATTTCAAAGAAATTTTTCATTGAAAATGTCTGTTGTGTTTCAAAATATTCACAAAAAGCAGAAACTTAAGGTCCTCAGTCTATCATTGCCCAATGAATTTTCGTTAGCATTGAGAGCTGAAACGAAATAATTTATTGTGCCCGTTCTGAGGGCGTAGTAAGTTTTCTTATCTCTTAATGTATTTGAAGCAGACGGTTTGCTTCTCCTTGTCCTCGTGCAAAGACGCCAAATCCAACAGTTCATGATAGACTACTGTGTACACTGATACCATTAGCAATACCATTTTTAAACGTTAACTCTCTGTATAGTTTAATCAAAGTACGCACTATGAGTCAGAGTTCGCAATGTGTTACTGCTCTGCTTAGACGCGCAGTTTGCTTACGCCCGCTCCTTCTGAAGCAGTTCTAACTGACAAATTAAAAAAAATTGTTTACCTTAACGTACTTTTGCTACTTTGCAACAAATCAGAAACCGAACTTACAGGTAGTTCGTGAGAGAATTCGCCTTAGCAAATATCATTCTTGGACGTCAAAATAAAATGTTCAAGACGAATTTAAAAGCATGAAAATATACAAAACAACACATTTTGACAATAAAAAATTAGCAAACACAATGGCGCATATTCAGAATTCATAACCAAAGTTGAAACTAAAAGATAGTTCACAGAAAGTTATAGATCTTATTTACAATTCATAACTAGTGCAGCAACTGCTTTCAGCTGCTGTCAGAAATGCAACCCTGCATTTTGACAGGTAGAGGTAATAAAATATCGATATGTTGGACGATACTTACTGTAATTAATTAAAAAACTTTTGAAGCTATTAAAACACTATTTTTATTCTTTAAAAGATTTATACAAATCCTTAAAAAGTCATTTTTCATTCGTACTTTGTATATAAATCAATTAAATTAAGGGGCTGTAAAAGTAAAGTTACATAATAGAACTTTGTTGACCAAAAACACATCTCTAGTGTATTTTTTTGTACCGATGTTTTTTGGACGCAATAGAAATCATTCAATTGTTTGAATGTATGAGTTAGTAATCATTTAGTTACAGCTTCACTCATAATTAAGAGGAAGCTTTCGTGCAGAAAGTAACCAACTCTGAATGACTTAAATAGGTACTTAAAAAAGTCAACTCTTAGTGGTAATTTCTGAATATGCGCCAATGAGTCAGCTGAGCGGTCGAGTTCACCTGGTATGAGTCGAGTAGATAATTTTGTAATTTTGAGAAATTAAATACACACTCAAAATAGAAAGTTAATGATGAAAAAAACCGGTTTTTTGATACTTCGGGGACGCAATAATTTTTTCCTAGTTATTCGGCTTCGACGTAATTTTTTGCAATTTTTTTTACTTTATTTGAATTTTTATTCTTTCTAAAAGCGTATTTAATAGCGATTAAAATGAGCCTTTGTTTATTAAAATCGATTGGTAATTGGTGAAGTTAAAATTTGTTCAGAGAGTTGACTGTTGCTTTGTTGCAAGTTCAAATGATTTAATTCATGATTCGTCAGATTTTATCTAGTAAGTTGTAAACGTATTTTTAAACACAGTCACTTGGGGTTCTTAACTGTTACTGATCGACCTGAGGACCTCTTCGAGCTATTGACACAGTGCTAATTTGTTGTGGTTAAACAACTAATTTTGGTCAAACTTTTCGAAAGGACGTTCGCGATTGAGTTTGTTACAACAATGTTTAACTCGATTTTGTTGTTGTTGTTGTTGTTGTAACAGCTTGGCTGCTGTAGGGAATTATTTCCTGGACTAAAAAAACTTCCAATTGTCGTGGGAATGAACATTTTTAATTAATATTACTATCACCTATACAGACAGTAAAACTAGTAAACAAACATACACACGAGACAACCAACTACGCGACGAATATCAACGCGTATTTCGATCAGTAACCTGACGCACAGTCGAAGCAAAATACCTTACTGGGTTCAACGTTTGTCTCTTCTGCAATTAGCATAAAGAACACAATTAAATTAATGTTCAAATTTCTCTTGGAAATTTCATATAGCGCCTAAAAAATACCAACTCGTAGCAAAGGTTTACAACATAGACCTCGTAGTGCTCGTTTATTTTTTTAAATTTTGTAGGCGTATCACGAATATACAAACTCCAAGGGGGGATACAATAAGACTGACAACTCATCGGCAACAACATGAAATGGAAACATGCAATAGGAAAAAAAGAAACAACGAAAGGTGTCGAAATTTCTACGCTTTCCATTTATAAAAATTTTATGTCTGCAACATTCTCTTTACTAAAACAAAGTGTTTTTGACCCCAATCAACCCGCCATTTAGTGGCAGGAGGTGGAATGTTCAAAGACAGAATTGCGCAAACAATTTATGTGTGTCTGCAAAGGTTAAAGTACGACAGAAATTCAAAACAAATATCGTTGCTTTAACAACAGAATTTACATATTGATCAAGCTTTATTAGTTCCATTTTTGCCGCTGAAATGACTATATTTTCCCAAAGTGTTTGTTGCTAAGGAACATTTTTAATTTTGCTTGCAATAAATGTCGTGTGTAATACGTTAAATTTAATGGAATTAAATGTGCGTACTTTGTCCATTAAAGGAATTTTTCTATTGATTTACATAAACAAACATGCAAATCACAGAAGGTATTTAGAATAGTAATAACAATTCTCAAAAGAATTTTTTCAAAGGATTTGTATCAATAAAGAATTAAGTTTACTTACATCTAACACCACCTGACAAGTTGTGATATGCCTGAAACACACATGAGTATTGGAGGCAAATTACGGCATTAAATATCTATTGAAATTTCCATACAAATTCCAAAAATTTTGTATGGGATTTTACTCGATATCGAATGCCCCCTGATGATGGAGGTATTGGAGTCCTCCAAAAACAACGTTGTTCCGTTCTGCTTGCACGCAAAGAACTATAATATAAAAACAGCATACTAAGATTGTATTACACGGTTGTAGACGAATCATAATACGATTGAATTACTATATGGTTAAATTCAAATCCTGTTAATTATCAAACCAAAACCATTGTATAAATCATGTTGTTGTCTAAGTCAATAGTAATATTTTTCCATATAACAATAGTATTATAATTAAATAAAAACATAATAAAATAGTGCATGATCATAATATTTTTCAAAATTTTGATTAAATACAATCAAATTATGGATAGCAAGTTTTAAATTGCCGTAATCGATATTCGACTATGAGTTAACTTGAGATACTTGTATTATTTTTAATATTGACCAAATGAGAATTATAGAGTACATTACTATACAAAACATATCGCTCCTTTATTGCAACATAGTCATATCTTAAAACAACTCGTTCTTTAGAATACTAGTTTAAAATTTTAAATTACACACACCTCAATGGAAAGTAGAGAAATATTCACCCATCCAGAGGTGAGTAAACAAGATAATCCTATATGTTCAATTACAAAATCATGTTTTTTTTGAGATATGACTACGTTGCAAGAAAGGAGCGATATGAAGTATTGTTTCTGCGTGTGCGTAAGTTGGAATTGATTAATTAATGTCGCAAGTTTCATTTTTTCTGAATAAAACCGTGACTTTTTCGAACTAAATTGGTTGTTAGTGATTATGATCCAAAGTGATTATTATTTGACTAAAGTTCGTAACGTTTTCCTTTTAGTCAGAAAGAATTGGATATGAGACAATATTCCAAAGAAACAAGAAAAAAACTAACATCAATTAGTTTCAACATTGAAGGCAGGACAGAAACAACATTATTTTTCGGCATCCGCCCATGATCAGTGTTCATGTGTATTTCCTCAGTTGTATATGATTTCAAATCTTTATGTATACAAATTATGATCCGAAATATAGTACGATACTCAATTGTATTGCGGTAGGTATTATTGGCAGCGTTCATAAGACGTAACGGTTGCGCAACCGTTGAGTGTTTGTCTTAGAAACGCAGAGTTCAGTAGTTCCGCTGCACACAATAGTTGAGTATTTTTTCCATAATAAATTTTTTTCGATACATATAGTCAACATGTTGTGTTTAGCCCTCACAGGTGATCAAGAGAGTTATGCGATTTTATACTTTAATGCAACGCCGCTTCGTTAGGTGGCGGCTGCAAATTAATTTGCTAAATTTTGCGTTACAAATGCAGTAAAGTAACGAAAATTAAGAAATAAAATTAAAACAATAATATTAATAAATTACACGTATGTGTCTATTTATTTTAATTAAATATTTAGTTCAATATAAGGTTTAAAAATTTTTTGAACACAGTGGCGGCTTAGAATTGAAACATAAATACTATCGGCGCAGGTTTTATCATTTTATTGAGTGTTTCAGTGTTGGTATCCCTAGAAAGAACAAAAGCCCTGCAAGCTGTTCCAAAAAAGGTAAAAAAATTACAAAAAAGAGTAAAAAAGCAACACAAAAAATATTTTAAAAGTTTTAGGTATGACAAAAAATATTAAGGAATTTATAAAAAAAATAAGGTAAATAAATACGCAAAATACAATTTGAAGTTTTTGCTTCAAACAAAAATAAAGGACTTGAGATCAAATAGCAGAATTTATTAACATATTAATTAAAATAAAATCACAATTTATTTAATAAAAGTTAAAAAAACGTAACAAAACAAAGTCATATACAAAAATAAAATAAATAAAATAGTTTGTTTAGACAAAACTTAAAAGTATGTGTATGAATGTCCATATCGCTCCTTTAGCCATTTCGTCGTCCCAAAGTTATCATCACGTATGGGACAAGGCCCCTTCACCTAAAAACTCAAGACTTGACGAGTCAAACCCGACGTCTGTGAACCGAGTCTAAGATCCTGAACATGTGCTCTGGAAGTAGTGCGAATTCGGAACATTTTGTTATTGTTTTATTTGCAATCTATTTTACATAATAAAATAATAAGTAAATTTTATTACTTTTAACATGTAATATATTTTTTTGGATATAATGTTGAAACTTCAAACTTAACTTTCCAAAGAAAAATTTTTTCGAAGATATATGACAGTTACTAACTTCAAATCGATATATCTCGATTCCTAGACGTGACCCAGCGAAACGCCGGGACACGTATAACTTCTTTTTTACCGGTATAACATTTCCCGTTGGTTTCATCCCATCCCGATTTTGACTGTTGCATTTTGTCGCATAGTGTTATTCATCAAGCCATTTCTAAGACGTAACTGTTGGGCTCAACAGTTGGCAACAGTTGCACAACAGTTGAGCTTAACAGGTACGGCTTCCGAATGCGCCTATTTTGAAGCAAACGCAAATTCAACACGACCAATATTTAAATTTTACCATTACCATTTACATTTACCATTACACGTTGGTATTATCTCATGTACCATTTTCCTCTCTACAATTTTTTTGTTTTACTTAAAACAGACTTTTTTAGATTGATTAATACATTTTGTTTTTTTGTTTTTTGACACCAAGTCCAGTTGAGTTTTTCATTTATTTGATCAATTTCAACTCGTTATGTGACAAAATACAGTAAACATTACAAAGCTCAAGCCAGCAGCGATTTGTTTATTTAATGTGATAATTTTGCGAACTAAATTTTGCGAAACCTTTTATTTTGTAAACTTCGTCACCGTTTTTTGTTCGTGAAATTATTACACGTGAAGACATTAATTCACATTATCACAGCAATTAACTATCCTACGGGAAATTTGTTTTAACTGTCCTGAATGCTCATTACAGGGACATGTTTTGCATCTTGGTGAATTGCCACACGTATATTTTTTGTGCTTCAATGTAAATATAGATTAGTAAGTATAAATTTTTGTTGTCTTTTGACATCATTTATTTCCAAAACTGTTTTACCCAAGAAATAAATCACATGTCTTTTTATTTTGTTCGTTTAAAACTCCTCAAAACGTTAATATTATACTCTTCTTTTGTTGGAGTTTTAGGAAGTTCATACGCTCTATTAAATTTTCAATTTACAGCAGTTTTTTACTTTTACCCAGAAACATAAACATTCAAAAATCACACGGAAATTGAAAAAAGAAAAATAAAAATTTGTGTTAAATGGTATCCGTTCGAAAGAATGTTAAGGAAGAAAAGAATGAAACATTTGCTGGAACAGCTGCCAAGAAAATCTTTCCTTTCAACTTTAACTTGTGTGCACATTATTATTGCAATTTCTCGAGACAAATGTTCATTGTAAGTAACAAAAAAAGAAGTGTGATTTAAAACTGGTTCACATAGATGTGTTTCTTGCGTTCAAGTGTCTGTTAAAAATGCAGTGAAGGATGTGCAAACAAAAAATAAAAAATCGGCAACAAATTCGTTGAAATTGTTTATGTATGCTACAAAAAAGAATACATGTGAGGACTTAAAAAAAAGTTCAGAAGAATATACGGGATTGGTTTGAGTTGTGTGATAGATTTTGTGAAAACTAAAGAACTTCATGTAGTTTGTTTATGTTTCAACGAGCGCTAAATCGGAAGGAAATTGCAAATGCTGGCGAAGTGAGTAGTAGCACAGAAACTACATACAGTCAAAGCTCGGCATAAGTAATGATATAATGTCAGACTCTATATAGCGAAGTTTTTTGTATTAATTATTTAATTAATTTTATGTGAGTTTTAATAGAAATTCTTTATTTAAAAACATTTTCTACATTTGATGTTAATAAAATGGATTTATTTAATTCAAAAACTAAACAGATGTGAAAAAATTGTTCTAAGATGTGGAAATAAAACCATCAAAATCGTCAATATTAAAAAAAAATCGTAACACAAAAATTTTGTTTTATACAACAACAAGCAGTATTTTATATAAATAAAACAATCTTCTTTTTTTAAATTAACAATTCAACGGATTTATTAAAAACTCAAACACAAAATAATGGAAAACTCAACAATATCTGAAACATGTTTGGTCAATTCAATGCAAGATTTGAACAGATTTTGTGTCGAAACAGTTAATACATTTTCCAAAATAAACGTTAATGTTTTATTTGATATATTTTACTTCAATATTCATTTCAATATAAAAATAAACAGTTCAACAAATTACGCATAAACATTAATTATTAAAAACGAAGGCACCCGTCATAAACTCCATGTTTACATTGTCACAGGTGCTTGAATACTAAGAAAGTTAACTAAAAAGACAAAAATAATGTAAACAATAATGGAAAATAGCTTGATCTCAACAGCCAATGGCTCATCAGAGCTGAAAATTTCGTACTAACCGAAATTTTTAACTTGTAAAAATGAATAAATTTCACTTTTCGTATTATAATCGTTAAATAATACGTTTTTTTTTTAAAGAGAAGTAACACTTAGGCAATTAGTATGCCTACCAACTAGTAGGTGTGTTACCTTCTTTGGGAAAAGGATAGTGAGAGGACAGATGGTTAAAGGAAAACGCCTAATTATTTTACAACTCTGATATTGCGCGTTGTATTAGTTTTTTTAGGTCAGTGTTGCAGAGCCTCTGATGTCAAGTAGGCGCATTAAATGTGTAGCCATTTTATTAAATTTTTTTGCTGCAATACCGACGAAGGATTGCGCTGTGATGTCCGCTAGCATACACCAGTATCAATTAATTGCTGCCGGTACTGTTCAGTGACCAAGTGTGCTATGCCTTCATCACATAAACAGTCCAACAACAACAAATACAATGTGATACTAATGCACATCTGAAAAAATGCTGTATGTTCTGACTTGCCTGAAATTGGGCTCGAACCCACGTTCTTAGACATTATTTGCTTTTAGTCAACGCGCTAACCACTTCAGCCAACAGCACCCTCAGATTAGATAGTTGATATTCCTAGTCACTAGTATCCACTGTCAAAAGTGGTGAAATCGAACAAAAGAACGCTGATCTAGCGACCTCGAAATCAGTACAGATCTGTTTTGCTAATCTGATGAAGAAATTGTTAAAAAAGTACTATTAATAAAATAATGAGTTTATCCAAAAACAATTTCTTAAAAATTAAGAAGAAATGTGTATGTAAACTCAGATGCTAAAAAATACGACCTTTTAGCAACCTTTAGATCGTAGCCCTTTTAGCAAACCTTTTATAATAAACCTTCTACGAAAAGTCTTCTATAAGATATTCTTTCTCAAGGCTTTTTTCTATTGCAAGCGACTGTGGAAGGCCTATGCCGCAATAACAACGTGTGGAATAGTATGTGGTGTCCTTGTGTGTCCTAAATAAAGCCTTGTAGAAGATTTATTTAGTCCTGAATTTTACCGCTGGATAGTAGCCTGATATTTTTGGCTGTGTCTGTATTATAGTCGTATAGTAATTTAATCATTTTTTGTGTTAATCACAATAGTCATGATCGAAAAAGCCATGTACAAGTGAGCAATTGTTCATAAACAAGGCGCAGTAATTTGTAAACAAATCAATCCAAGTATATAATATTGCGACTTATCAGTCGCAAGGATGTATCCATACTTGTTACTGAATATTTTTATTGGTGAATGATACTGAATTTTTAGCCCAAGTGAGTGATCATACTTAATGTATTTTTAAATGATACTGATTTTATTCAACATTCAGTTTTGTTGCATTTTTTAATGTGAGCAAACATTTTAATGTTCATGAATGGCGTGATTAAAACATGTTCGATCACTCGATTGTATTTTACTTTAATGAAGCGTTCACCACTACAATGCTGATTTTATTCAACGTTGAGTTTTCTTGCACGATTAAAAGTGAATAACAAATATAATGTATGATTAAATCAGAAAAAAGTGATTATTGCCTTTCTCTAGTATGTATGATGAGTGCCTATTTGTTTGGCTTATAGTCATAGCATGATTACGAACAAACAAAACTATTTTTGTGTGTTAACAAAAATTTGGTTTTAGTCTAAGTATGATGCAGCTGTTATGGATGGTAGTTATAAAATTGTAGAACTCATATAAGAACTATAGTTATGCTTAAAACATAAAAAATACATACATATCTGTCATTCCGGGGGTATGAGCAACCCAACGCTTGTTCGACCCATCAACTTAATAGATGTTTTGAAAAATATCACAAACCTGTGAGATAGGAGAAGTCAATTGATTGTACAATTGATTGTACAACTTTATTTTTTATTTTTTTTAATTTACGCAAATTAAATGAAATCCATTGATTAAGAAACATTTGCAAACCTTTTCACAATATTTTTAAATTAATAATTAACAAAAACAAAATTCCAAAAATAATTTTAAAATATGAAACACGTACTACTACTTTAGAAAAGCTATAATAACAATTTTATAATAAAAAAAAATTAAAAATAACAGCAGGTCTGTGCGTGTTCAGATGCCAATGAATCCCTGAACTTTATGCAGCAAAAAATTGACTCACCAATAGAGAATGCTACACACTGTTACTAGTTGTTATTCTCATATATGTGAATATACAGTGCAACCTCGGTTAACACAACCTATAAACATTTTGGACTGTTGCGAAAACCGAGTTTCTATGCCTGTTTTTTGTTTAAAAAGCTTATGTAAAAAAATTTAATGCATTTATTTAATTAGTAAAATGTATTAAAAGTAAATAAAATAAACACATTCAAACATACATATATAACTTTCTATTGATAGTTTTTTTATCAAGTTAAATATTCATGTTTTCAACGGAAAAAGTGTGAAATTTTCTACTGTCATTTTTAGAAGACATATTTTTTTACCTGCCATTTCTCGAAGCTTTTCTAGATCATTATGTCTTTCAAAGAGCTGTTATTCTCCTCTGACCACTGAAGACAAACGTTAAAACTTTCGGTAGCATTCTGACATTTTATTTTTGAAGGTATTTGATCTAACACAACATTTTCATACTTTAATTTTTAATTTTATTACGAATTTTCGTAATTTTTGTAGTTTTTTGCGAGTTTTTCACATTCTTTGTATTTGCAGCTCGTTTTAGAAGATTTTACAATTTTTTGCGGAATTTCGTGTTTTTTGTAATGTGCGTGACTTTTTCTATTTTTTATTGTTTCATCGACTTTTAAATGATTTTAAACATTTCAATTTTCCCAATGATTGGGTTTAGGCATGAGGGGCGTATGCATACGAATTCGTCATATGCTGAAAAGCTTGCATACGCTTTTCAACAAATAACATACCTATCAGCATACACAGGAAATTTGTTAAGCACTAATAATATGCTATTTGCACGATATACTGAAATTACCAACATACGTTTGTTGGTATTGTTAACAAAGTGTTAGCAAATGCTGTTAAACATACGTACATATGCTGAAAAAATTTTGCGTTTACACGGCATGCAAGCACTTGTAACAAATTTTTCAGCATAAATATATTGATTCAACATATCGTCCAAACTTAGCTTAAGATTGTATGCACGACGCACGTTTGTGGTTTTTAATTCATTTATAAAAAAAATAAATTAAAAAGTAAACCGAAAGAGAAAAACAAACCTTTGTTCGTAAAGTTGTTTTAATTGACATTTTGTTTTTTCAAAATATTAAAAATTTGATTCTTGCAATTATCAAGGAGTTATTTTTATCGAGGGTTGCGTTAACAGAAGCAACACTGTATGTGCATATACTGCATTTCAACCACAATTTTCAACTTTATTTGAAAATTTATAGAAAATTTCATTGAAAACAGAGAGGAAGGAGTACGACTGACGTACTACATACGTACGTGCATTAAAAGTGTGAATGACTTATAAAAAGTTTGCTTTTTCTAATGAAGACAAACAACATTATTTTTAATGCAGAGCTGCTAAAAAATTAAAATTTTATATCCTTTAATCACAAGCGATATTATGGAAAATAACGATTGCATGGATGCGTTTCTTTTACGATATTTCAATCAAATTTAATTCGAATTGAACAATATTAAGGAATTTAACTACAATTTTTCTACTAATTAAGTCTTGAAAGAGCACACAGTGACGCATCTCTGAGATGCTCCAAGTTATAAAAGAAGTATTCTTTTAGATGCCTAAAAACGTATTTCTGCAGAACCGGCCGGAGAAAGTGTTGTATAAACTTTTCCACAGCCTGTTCAAACAGCTTCTAAGCAAACGCCACAAGTGACAACTCTTCAACATGAAGAGATATTCACCCTTATTTCAGTTCGCGACATCGACGTCACGTCAACACAATAACAAAGAGTTGAAGCTTGTCTACTCGCTCTCGAGAACAATTTTGTGCCAATGAAAGTGTACTTCTGTTCTATAAGGTGTAGGAAATAACATGAGACTGTCAATAGTAGTCAGTTGTTTTCCACAACGGGTAGACAATCCCCAATTTTTTGGTATTGTGTTGACGTGACGTCGATGTCGCCAACTGGAATAAGGATGATTGTATTTTTTACAAATGATAAAGATATCTTAAATGTCTTATAAGTATTCATAGCCAGCCCAACCAAAGAAATGCAATAGACTTCTTGACGCTCAGATTTGGGTAAGATCAGGGATGGCGTCAGGAATTTTAAAATTGTACGAAATAGCTTCAAAATTTGTACTTTTTGGAACTTAGTTGTACTAAAACACATTTTTTCAATTTATATTATTTATATTTAGATTTATTAAGAATAAATCGAAAAAGGCACATTAAATTTCATTTGTACTATAATATAACAAAAATCGGTTAAGTATTGAATATGTATAAAGTATATATGTATTTACGTATAAAGAAAATCAAGATACTTTTAAATCGATTTCGAGATCGCAATTACAATTTTAATAATTTACTTGAAATATTTAAATCATAAAATAGTGCAATTTTGTGAATTCAGTAAATCCTTTGTTTGAATTAAGCCGCAAAGAGTTGCAGTTTGTATTCTGTTTTTCTCTTTGGTTTTAATTATATTTTGGTAAGAAAATATTTTTTTCACATTTGTAAATGAATGTGAAACTGATAATATTCTTCTTACAATTTTTGAAATTTTCAGGAAACATTAATTCAATTGTCTCATTTTTTATTTTATAAACTGTTGCCCAAAAATCGCTAATATTCGAATCTTTGTGAAATTTTAAAGTTTTAACATCAACAAAAGACCTAAATTTCAAAATTATGATATACAAATTTTAATATTCGTTTGGAAACATTTTTACTAATATTGGTACTATATTATTGGTTTTCCACTGATTTTCTGGGCTAAATTTACCGAACCATTTTAATGTTTCATTTTCAAAGCCGAATTTTGTTCTTAAAACTTCGCAAAATTTAAAATAAAAATTTTGAGCAACAGTTTTAAACTAAATTATCACATCATTTACAATTTCATTCTACATCAGCTCCACAGTAAACATCATTCAATGATAGATGATTTGCTTCTAATTTAATCAAACCTAAAAACCTGTTACAGCATTTGTTGTTGAAAGTTCTGATTATTCTTGTTAAATTTTTGGACACACTGCAACCGGTGTTTTCATCTAGTATTATTGAATAATAATTATCTTTACAATTTCTGTTTTTTATATTCGAATCTGAAATAACTTTTTTAAGTAGGTTATTTTTAAGTGGTCCAATGGCAAATTATAAATAAAAATGACAATTTTCGGTGTTGTTTTCTAAACTTTTTTATTGTTGCTGTCACACGATGCATAACACTTAATATGCACTATTATGCTACCCATTATATTGACATTACATGCTTTGCATCTTTTATAATTGCCATCCTACCAAGGAAACATTCTCATCCACTCTTCTCTAAAAGGAGAAGGGTATGGTCTAGAAGGGCTAATGTATAAATCTTAGTAAACTCACAGTAAACTTACTGCAATGAAGAGTTGCCATATAAAATTACTAAAACGGGGGATTCTTAATTGTATTAAATACGCCATTGGTGTACTATTGTACTTTTCGAGTTTGAATAGTACCAAAAAAAAGTAGAATTGTACCAATTTTACCATCCCTGGCTCAGATGCAGTCGACAATCTTGTTTGCATGAATAGCATCGCATCTCAAAATCTAGACAATTCTGACATGAAAGCATTTAAGCAGAAAGGAAGATAGGAGTTTCATAATCGCCTTAGAAGCTTATGCAGACTCTCAACATCGACGTCCCCTAATTGAAAAACAAAAAGTCATTAATAATTGATGGGACTAAAACCGGAATATTATTTAAAATAGTTTCATTAAGCAGAAGTTTACTTAAATCATTTTGTAAAATATGTACATATGTGTGTACTAGTATGTGACGTTTAATTTTTTGCCATCAACGCTACTGAACCATCAATCTTATTTAAGTTTATTGACTTTTCTAAAACTAACTTCAAATATAGTTCACGATGATGGTGTTGTTTAATTTTTACGTTTATTGCTGTTTTAACTATTTTTATCGGATAGACAGGTCGAAAACACGCAACCATATATAAAAAGAAAAACTCTACACATCTATGGATACCTGGGGAGTTTCATAAATTGCTGCCCAGCAAACAAAAATGTTAAAATTATTAAGTTGAAATAATAACTTGCCAAGTACAAGTAGGAGACTGGGCTTTTAGATTTTGTTGATATGTTAACATTGCATAATATATCGCAAATGTATACTCACTAAAGTATTAAAAAAACGAAAACCGGTTTGCGGGTTTTGGGTTTAAAAAAAAATAACCGGTAGCCAATAATTAATATTTGCGAATAATTTGACAAGACGTACAATATTTATGCATCCAGCTCAGGAAGCGAAAAGTCTAATATAAAAATTAAAATTGGTTCGATTCCGAAGAAATTTTTGTTTTTTGTGGAAAGGCTGTTTGTTGTATATCGTTAACTTAATATAGAAAGGATCCAATTGATTTTTAATAAATTCAAGGATCTCTTATTGAAACAGGTTAAACACTAGATTTAAAAAAAATACTTAGAGCCTTTATATTTAAATACCGCACATAAATATTGCCAAAATGGCAACCAAACTACCAAGTGTTTTTACTTTTTGTACAAACAGATGCGACATCGTTGCCCTTCTAAAATAATAGACATTATAATATAATCATTAACTCCATTAATTTAGTTATAAATATTAACTCTTTGATTTTCTTGTTTTGTTGCAGATCCTCGCCAGACGTCGTGATTTAAAACTAATTGTTACCTCATCCGCTATGGATTCGACAAAATTTTCCACCTTCTTTGGCAACGTGCCGTAATTTACTATACCCGGTCGTGCATTTCCCGTGGATGTCATGTTCAGCAAAAATACTTGTGAGGATTATGTAGATGCCGCTGTTAAACAAGCTCTTCAAATACATTTGACCCTCATGAGGGCGATATGTTGATGTTTATGCCGGGCTAAGAGGATATTGAGGTAACTTGCTAAGTTTTAGCTGAACGTTTAGTAGAAATTGAAAATGCTGGCTATTTATTCGCAATTTCCTTCTGATTTACAAGCGAACATTTTTCAAAAATCTCCTGAAGGTTTGCGCAAATGTGTGGTGGCCACCAATATTGCTGAGACCTCATAGACATTGAATTATATATGTATGAATCTATATGAATCGGGCTATTGTAAATTGAAAGTGTATAATCCACGTATTGGCATGGATGCTTTACAAATTTATCCCATTTCGCAGGCCAACGCCAATCAGCATTCTGATCGTGCCGGTCGTAATGGTTCAGGTCAGGCATACCGTTTGTATACCCAACGGCAGTATAAGGAAGACTTGCTGGCTTTGACAGTTTCTGAAATTCAACGCACAAATTTGGTCAACACGGTGTTGTTGCTGAAATCGTTGGGCGTTGTTGATCTCTTGCAGGCAGACAAATAGCTCAGTTTCCTTTGGATCCCCCGCAGTGCCAAATGTTAATTGTATCCAGTCAAATGGAATGTAGTGCGGAGGTTTTGATTATAGGTACGTCATTTTGTGTGATTATATGAGTTTCTCATTTTTAATAATTTTCATTTTTAGTATCCATGCTGTCGGTGCCTTCAATATTTTACCGTCCAAGAGGTCGTGAGGAAGAAGCGGATGGTGTACGTAAAAAGTTCCAATTAACTGAATCGGATCATCTCACTTATCTTAATGTCTATTTGCAATGGAAGCAAAACAGGTATGAATAACAACATAAAAACAAACAAACAAGAAACCTTCTACATATTTAATTATACTTTCTTTTTTATATTTTTAATCCCCTTTAGTTACATTATGAAATTTATATTAATCGAGATTGCCTCGATATCTTTTTTCAAAGATTTAAAAAACTTTTGTTTGTTGAGGGTTTTTAGCTAGTCTATATACATGCATTTCATTGGTGCTTAAGCCAAATCAACAGTAGACCTTAAACCTAATTTTTAAATGTTTCAAACCTCTTTGCTTATACAAAAACCCTTAAAAACTCAATGAGAGTTATAAAAATTACAATAGTACAAGCACAGTATGCTTTGAAACTTATTCAAAAATCCCAACAAACAAATTATTATATTCGATATGAATCTATTTTATTTTCTTTACAACCTTTTTTACAATTAGACGCCCTTTGGGTGACAATAAAAGTATTTAAGGCAAAACGGAAAATAAAATGTTAACTAGGTAATTATGAAATTTATATTAATCGAGATTGCCTCGATATCTTTTTTCAAAGATTTAAAAAACTTTTGTTTGTTGAGGGTTTTTTAAACCCTTTAGTTACAGTTCAAACTGGTGCAATGAACATTTCATACATGTCAAGGCCATGCGCAAAGTGCGTGAAGTACGCTAACAACTTAAAGATATTATGATACAACAAAAACTCGACGTAAAAACATGTGCCACCGATCGGGATATAATACGTAAATATATTTGTTCTGCCTACTTTTATCAAGCGGGTCGTCTTAAAGGAATCGGGGAATATGTTAATTTGCGTACATCCTATCTCAGCATTATGTGGTCTACCATGAATTGGTAATGACGAATTGGGTTCTATGTTCTTTTCGGTTAAGGATACTGGACCCAGTGGCCGCGAGAAAAAGAAGCAAGCTGCTGCGTTTGGCACAAGAAGAAATCGCAGAACGTAAAATGAAAGCGGCACAACGAGAGGAACAATTGGCAAATAAACAGCAAATTGCAACACCAGGGGCGACAACACCTAGACGCACGCCGGGTCGTATAGGATTGTAGATTTAATGGCGACTTCTTAAGTAAAAAGCAAACAAAAATAACTTGCATTATTTCCATTTTTAGGAATAAAGAAAAATATCGTTTTAATTATTTTTCATTCAATACAATATTTGTTTTGAAAAAAGTTTTGTGTTAGTTTGCGTTTCTTTAAGGAAAAATTAGAAAAGCTTTGTTCGAGTAATATGTAACTACCCTTCCCCTTTGTTGCAGCTGTAGCTGGGGTATCAATCTTTGGCTGAATATACCTCAGCTAATTCCAGAGCGAAGACCACATCATTGTGAAAACACGAAGATTTATAAATCACCTCAGTTTGCAAGATTTTTGTTTTGTTCTTATACAAACTCAAAGAATTCCTTTTAATTTTAAAATTTTTTTGGCGAAGAAAACTCGTACTTTCATCTGAATGAAATTTAGTAGGCTGAGGCCTACGTCTCGATCCATCAAATCGTAAAAGTTTCATGAAAATACGACTAACGGTTCCTGAGATAAACGAGTTATAACTTTGCTTAAAACATGCAATTGGTGGTCAAAAAATATTTTAGAATACGATCCGAAGTTTCTTGTGCTAAACGACTATATTACAGGGATACAAGAACTAGACTTTGTTATTCGTTCAAAGATTGAATGAATGAGCTGAGTTTGATATTAAAGAAGATATAACGCTGTAAGCTATTAACAGCTGGTTTTGACTAGCAATGTGTGTTTCTAGGCGGGCCAAAGGTTGACCACCTTGTAGCCTACGTCTCGATCCATCATATGGTGAAAGAATCATTCAAATTCTTAAGCCGCTTGCGAGTTACAGCACTTTAAAGATAATAGTTTGTAAAAATCCACCTGCTGTAAAGTTCTGTTGACCTGGTGTTTCACAAAAAAATGAATTTTCATTTTTCAAAATTTTCGGGGCAAAAAACTCTTTTACGTTTTGCTTAATATCTCGGCTGTTTTCAGAAGCTTTTGCATGAAATTTCGTGGGCTGATAGAGGTAATAACGAAGAAGAATTTGAAGTAAACTATTTTGCCAAGCCTACCATCAATGAGAAGAAATGGGCGTCAATTCGAAATAATAAATTTCAATAAGTTAGATTAATATTTTTACTGATTTAAATGAATCTGGATTAAGGCCTCAGTAATCTATCGTCTGGTAAAACGGTTTAACTTCAAAATTTTTATACTTATTTTATTTAAATTTTTAGTTGGTTAGGTCGTTTTTACATGATTTTAATGAAAACGGGAGAAATTCCGAGTTGCGGCCCATACTATTATGCCTAAGAATGTATATGCATTCTCATTGTTAGTAATACAAAATATTTTTAATTAAAAAATCGGACAAAAATTGCTAGAAATGGTTAAAAAACTTTCAGCAAGAATAAATACATGCAGCTCAACCAATCGATATCTGCATTTGACTTTTACATTTTATTGATACAAAAGTTTCACGGCCACAATGAAATGAAACACTTTTTCGTTAAAAGAACGGGAATCGCAATTTGTGTAATTGTGAAATGATAATATGAAAAGCTCTTATGAAAACGAAAATGAAAAGTTTTTTCATTTCACAGTTTCACAGAACCAGAATCGACCCCCAGCTCAGGAAGATGGTTCCTACAGACACTACCCGTTTTTTTTACTTTAAGTGATAGCGAGGAAAATTTGTCCATCAATATTCCTGACAGATTTGTAAAAACGATTACGTTTGACCAAAGACTTTCAAATGCAACAAGAGTTTCACTAGTGCTGAGTACACTTTGTAAAATATAATGTGAGGTAAGTAAGTCATATGTTTTTTATTTAACAAACAATTTTTCAATAAATAAACAAACAGTATATTACATACATATTGTGAAAATCTTAGTTCTTTTTTTTAAGAATATTGATGGATTAGCTTATACGTTTTGGAATACAAATATGTGTACATTATTAATTAAAATAATGCAGGAAAAAACAAATGAAAAACATCACTTTAATATTATTAAAATTAAAATGAAAAGTTAATAAAGACTAAAACAAAAAAATAATTAGCCACCAGTATCTATTATTATTTAAATAAAAAAATTAAATTAAATTAAATTAAATTAAATAAAATTAAAAAAATTTAATTTAAAATTTAAAATATTTAAAACATATTGTTCCTCGCGTAGAGGCTTGTGTCATATTTTTTATTCAAATCCGTAAGTTGCTTGTTATCTATGGCTTTAACATTTGCTCTCCTATAAATGTGATATAACATCGGGATGCCGAGATAATTTTGAATATAACCTTGACTAAATTTTTTTCGAATTTCCTCAATGTATTCTTCATTGACATAGTACGGTCCCATACCATTCAAAAGTCCTTGAAATATGATTTCTTATTACATGAATTATTTTTTTGAAGCATCATACAGCCTCTTGTTAAAAATGCATTTCTTAAAGTTGCTATTAGGTGATCTATAGAGGGAAGGACATGCTCTTAGAAATTTCCGTTCGAAAACTCTAATTTTTTTATATACGATGGCACAAGATTGTACCAAATTTGACAGCCATAACTAAGAATGGTTCTAATTAAAGATTATAAGATTATTTATACAAGGACATATATGTATATATTTGGAATAAAATAGTTTTTTGTGCATAAAAAATGCTCTTCTTGCCTTTATAATTTGTAAATCTATATGTTTGTTGAAATACAGAAATTTATCAATGAGAATGCTAAAATATTTCACTACCTGTTTGTTTGCCATATTAATATTAGATCCTGCTTTAATTACAAACCCTTTCCAGTGCTTTCTTATATTATAATTACACTTTTCAACAGGTGGACGATATAGGATGGTCTCGGATATGTCGATATTTATTTTCATTTTCCAGTCCCTGGAGTATTTTTCTATAACGTAAAACAAGTGTTCTAATTTTCCATTAATTTTCATCATTTTGTCGTCAGAATGAAAAATTATTATATCATCGGCAAATGAAACAATGTTATTTTTAAATTGTTTTAGCAGATCCAAAATAAATAAATTGAAAAGTAGTGGAGCGGTAACTGTTCCTTGTTGAAGGCCATTTAATATAGTGAATTTTCTTTTACTTATTTGATTATTATTAGATATAAGAAAGTTTTTGATATTAAGCATGTGATGTAATCAAAATAATCTGCTGGAAGGGCATTTCATATTTTATAAGTTTATGTACATACATATATTAATCCCGAAATCCATATATTGTCAAATGCTTTTTCAAAATCTATCAGACAAGCACCAGTATATAGAGATTTGTTCCAATTCCAATTAATATTCGATACCAAGAGGTGAGTCGCATGAACATGAACATGGTAGTAGACTTATTGGTCGCAAATTTGTAAGATTGGTTGTATCTTTATCTTCTTTTGGAAAAACTACTATTAAAGCTGTTTTTCACGCATTAGAAAAGTATGAGTTGTTAATATGTTGTTAAAGGGTGTACAGTATTCGAATATAATTTCATTTGGGACATTTTTAGTATAAAATTTAGGATGTTATCTACACTAGAAGAGTTTCTTCCGTAGAATGTGAAAAATATAAATAATTGACTCCTTGGTTATAAAATAATGTTCTTCTAAATCATTGGCTTTTTTGACTGAACTAAATGAGTCGTGAGAGTGTAAGAAGGAATTGGTCCTAAAGCATTGAGACCGGTCCATTGTATCTTTTCGTTGCGAATACTTTTGGTTTATATTTAATTTGTTATAACTAGTTCTTGGATCATAATAATATTCCGAAAATTAAAAAGCTTTTATTTCCACTCGAACTCCTGATAGTTTGTAAAACTCTTAAGATCGTTCATACGATCACGGATGTTGTAATGTCGATTTTTACAAAATACAGTACGTTCTCGTATGGCATAATCCGAAAAGTGTATTTTTCCGTTCACGGATGTGACGATTCGAGCCCAAAATATCTCAAACGATTTAGTGTGATAAAACTGAAAAACAGAAGAGACAAAATAAGTGGAGGAAGCTTCGTTTATAACTAAAAATCGTCAATGAAATAAAAGATGTGTGCGGTATTTGTATTCCTTTTCATTGATAGTTTACATATTAATGACGTTTGAATAAAATCTGCCCAAATTTATTTTTTATTAAATGACTCGTTCCCTCAAAAAGTACTCAAATTCGTATCTAACCATAAAAAAAATGTTTTCATTCTCTGTACTCGAATCTCTAGCCCACTACAAAAATATGTTAACAATTAAATACATACACTGCGCGTCATCAGGTTAGCGCAGCCCCTTTGACTGACAGTTAATGTTAAATACTATCTGAACCAATTGAGCTATAGTCTTTAAATTTGTATCCAGTAGACTCTTATCGATTCTCTTTAAAAAGAAACAATAATGATTGCTGTAACAATCAAGATGATATTTTAATTAATTTTAATCAGAAAAATTGGTCAACAGGATAATTTCAATTTAATTTGTACCTTGAGCAACTATATAGCGTTTTAATATTTACATATTACATTTCAAACAGTTTTAAAGATAATTAGTAATGCGTGGTGCCACCTTTGCTAGAAATTACTTCGACAATTCGATTGATATTGAGAAGAAGTAACCTTTTTCAATATAATTCAACGGAATAGTGAACCAAGCGTACTTGATGCTTTCAATTCATTCGATTTTTGTGTTGTATTGTTTTCCGGACTCGTACACTTTCCTGGCTAATCATTCCCGTACATTCTCGATGAGATTTAGGTCGGACGAGTATGATGAACATTGAAGGACGTCAACTTTTTTTTAGCGGATCGGGCTTTGTGGATTGGAGCACTATCGTGCTGAAAATGTCACTTTAGATTTACAAATAAGATTTGAACATCGTTTTCAAAACGCTGATCTCCGAATACATAAAACACAATAAAAATTTAATTCCTGTTTGGAGTATTAACTCTTGTGTTTGATATCAAGGATTTTACTCACTGGCACAATTATTTTATTAATCTGTTTTTACGAAAACGCACTCAATTTAAAATAAATCCACTTTGCTTTGCGAGAGTTTGAACCGTTTATCGAAGCGCAAACTAAAATTCTGCGAATAAATTATGTGTTTATTTCCTCGTAAGTAATTAAGTAACTACTGTAACGTACTGCACATGGTGTACGAGTATATTGCTCCTTTATTGGAACGTATTCATATCTCAAAAAAAATCTTGCTTCAGAAAACGAGTTAAAAGTTTGTAGTTGTAGAAAAATAAAAAATATTCTATCAAGATGAAAACCAAAAAAGATACGACGAACAATTCGGCATTCTTAGCTTAAAAATTACTTATTTTGAAAGGCTCAAGTAAAACCTATTTTATCATATTGTTTGGTTTTGCTTAATAATATTATAAACCGTCTTGAGAACCACGAGAACGGATTGATGACAAGTGTTCCTCACTCGGCAAAGGGCTTTGATTGGACTATCAGCTTATATATTTAACCGGTTGGAATTTTAAAAGTGGACACCAATTCCTTACTTATCTCAAATAATTACTCTGTACAAGGGTTTGATCCGGGCTTCAAATATGGGATAGAAGTTGCTTTTAGTTTCGGTTTTCCTGTAAATATATTGTTTTAGTTTTAGTCATCCACTTCTACTAACTTGACTTTGTCGTATTTAACTGACAGACATCAATTTGTTGAATCAGGTGCCTCAAAATCAACCTCTTTGCCTCTAAGTCGAGGTGTACCAGAGGGTTCAATCCTGGGCCCTCTACTGTTTTCGGTGTATGTTAATGATCTGCCAAGCAAACTTGCACATTGCAAAATTAGATTGTACGCCGACGACGTGCAGCTTTATATAAGTTGTAACATTGGATCAGTCGACCGATGTGTGAGAATTTTAAACGAAGAATTACATTGTATCTTTGAATGGGCTGCAGCTAATGCCTGCCCTCTCGATAAAACCCACTAAATCAAAATGTTTGATCTTTAAGAAGAATTTATTGAAACTTGATTATATCCCTGTCTTAATCTTATATAGTAAACCTATTGTGATTGTAAACGATGCAAAAAATCTGGGAATTTATTTCAAGCACCCTCACCTCGGGTTTTTTCTATGTTAAAAAAATCTTTGGCAAAGTCATCATTGCACTCCTTTTAATATTCGCATACTTCTTGCTAAAACATATTTAATGCCAATTTTACTGTACGGGTGTGAACTTTTTGTCAGTTGTGACAGCATTAGCAAAAGAAAACTTAATGTATCTTTTAATAATATAGTTCTTTATGTATATGGTTTAAGAAGTTTGATCATGTTTCTTTGTACGTAAACAAACTTTATTGAATGTGTCTTGAAGACTACTTGAAGGTAAGTATATTAATCCTAATGCAAAAAATAATATACACGTGTCAACCCGAACATCTTTATCCGCGATTGAACTTTCCAACACTAAATAGAGTCAAACGATTACTTTGTTTTAGATACAGTACCCAGATATCTAAATGCCAATTCTTTATTCATGCTATAAGTCTCTGGAACAATATTCCCTACAGCTCTCAAGTAATCAGTAACGCACATCAATTCAGGAGAAATATTATCTGTCAATATTTAAGTTAATTTTACATTATTTTTTTATTTTTATTATTTAGCCTTTTGTGTTTATAGCGTAGTCCTTGAGAACTATTTATTAACCTATCTAACTATAACCAATTGTTATTAAATTTATTTTTTTGTATGTCCTTGTATTGAGTTTAATACTGTAATATGAGACTTAGAGTCTTGTGTATGGGACATCGAAAATAAATAAATAAATAAATAGTTTTAAGCTATACTATAAGATCTGATTTTTACTGTCAATGAGTCCTTGTAAACTTTTATTATACTTTTAAGCAATATAATTTTTATGTTTAGCTATTGATGTAAAATCTCACATCTCAGTGAAGCTTAACTAATCATGTAGCGTTCTTCAGAACTAATAATGTCTTAAATATTTATTAAAAGGGTGCTGCTGTTGGCTGAAGTAGTTAGCGCGTTGACTACAAAGCAAATAATGTCTAAGAACGTGGGTTCGAGCCCAGCTTCAGACAAGTCATAACATCCAGCATTTTTTCAGATGTACATTAGTATGACATTGTATTTGTTGTTGTCAGACTGTTAAAAAGATGAAGGCATAGGACTTGGTCACTGAACAGTACTGGGAGCAATTGATACTGGTGTATGCCAGCGGACATCTTAGCCGCCCTTCTTCGTCGGTGTTGTAGCAAAATCGCCGGCGAAGTAAAATAATTAATAAAATGGCTACAACAGCTTAAAACACATTTAATGCGCCTACTTGAAACCAGAGGCGCTGCAACACTGATCTAAAAAAACTAATACAACACGCAATATTAGAGTTGTAGAATCTCACTTTCACCATCTGTCCTCTTTCACTATCCCTTTCCCAAAGAAGGTAACACATCTCTGGTTGGTAAGCATACTAATTGCCTGAGTGTTACTTCTCTTTAAAAAAAAATAATAATACTGTATAGTATTAAGTTTATCATCATTTACGTTATTTTTGTTCATCATCTGCTTTGAGATCTAATTTTTGAAGTCTCAATAAAATCTAAATTAAATTAAAAAAAGATTCTGTTGAATTTTGTAACTCATTCTTAATGAGTCATTACCAAGCGTTCCCTGTTAACGGTTTTTTGCACAAAACCGTATTCGAAACGAGGGTTTTAAAAAAAAACAAAAAATTTCATTTGCTCGCGAGCCATTCAAAATCTTTCTTTGTTGCAGCTTTTAAACATTCAAATTAAAATTTGAGAAAAGTCATTCAAGATTAATGTCGAATAAATATCACGAATTTTTTTTCAAAGTGTTGGCACAATTGATTATTAGTTTATTAACACAATAAAATTATATTCTAAATTCAATGTTTGCTGGGTATATTCATAAGAATTTAAACTGGTATATGTACATCTTGTACCATGCAAATATGTATATATAAGATTAACATCAATTACATAAATTCTTTAACACCAGAAATTTATTTTAGTTAGTTCGAAATCATTTGCAGTGGCCGAAAGAGCACAAGGAGAGGTACAACTAAGTTATTTGAAAATCTATTAAGATTTATTATTATATTTACATTCCTAGAATCTATTTGCTCACTAGGCCATTCAAATCAAATTTAAATTTGAAATTTGTCATTATTTATTTTTTTGTTTTACAACCAAAACATTTGAAATTTGAAATATTCTTTCATTTATTTTTATTTTCGTAATTTTTTTCTACGAAAAAACGGCAACAAAATAAATAAATTCGGCAAAGCCAAAAAATGATAAATTGAATATTTATATTGGCAAATTTGTTTGCAACAAATTTTATTACATACATTCGTTTTTGTTTGTTTAAATTGTATGCAGAAGATTTAAAAAACATTTTTGTTTTTGGTAAATGTGAAAGAAATAAATAAGAGTGATTGTAATTTTTTGTATCATCTTTATCAATCGTTCACTAAGATTTATGAGCGCGAGTTATAAATGGATTGAAGAGGAAATTTGGTAAGAATAACGTGAATTTTGTCAAATTATAGAAAAAAGTGTTTCGAAAATACATTAATACATATGCATGTATGTATGTACATGTGTGTGTAACTTTAATAAATTCCTGGCTGTTTAATAAATAGTAAATCCGGCGTTTAAGGACAAAATGGAAAGAAATATTGGTAAGTGAATTGCATATTACAGTCCAAACCATAGTAATAAGATCAAGCACTCCAACAACCATTTTTTTTATAAAATATTTTCTGTTGAAAATTTATTTTCCACACAAAAGAAGCCACTATTGACAACAGCAAATCAATCAGCTTGATGTCGGTTATAGCTAATGCGATTACTTGGCGTGAATTTGCCTTGGATTCAAATGTAGATTCAAGCGTAAATCCTTTTTAGTTTTAAATTAGAGCTAAATACTAAGGACATTATAAAAAAATGATTAATAAAGTTATTGTAGGCTTATTGTTAAATTTTTGTTTGGGAAAATCGCTGTTAATGCACACAATATGTTTATTAATCCTTTAGGCGGTAAATAAATGAAGAATAATATATACTTTTCAAAATAATCAATGACAAAAGTCCAAAAATTAATAGAACCAAATTTAGTTTGCAGTAGGATGGCTTAACAATTAAGACAATTAAGAGAAGTGTTACGTAAGTAATTATTTATCTTTTATTCTTTTTTTGCACCGTAGAGTACTTATAAGTTAAGTAAAATTATGTATATCACATCATCTGCGATTACGACTACGGCTTTGTGTTCCTCGAACTCGGCTACGTTTGGGCTTATTATTGTTGCAACCTGCATGACAAACGATTTCAGAACTCTTATCAAAACTACCATCAAGGAATAAAGTTTGTATTTGTTTAGAGTTTCTCCTGCGACACATACGCAAAGATCTTTTATGCATAAAATAAAAATGATATTGATCGACAAACGAAAATATTGCTATCGCACAAGTATCTATAACAAATGCTGGTGTAGTGGTGGGAATGGGTGTAACTAAACTTTGATTGCAGGCACAAAGGAAAATACACCAATACCCATAATTTCTGTAGCCGAAACATTAGCATGGGGTAAATAAGTAGCTAGAGTTGCTGCATTAGTAACGGCAATCAAAGTAATTGATACTGATATGGCTAGAACGGTAGGATCTGCAACGACTGCTTCTGGCACCTGTGTGGCGAACAAACTGGCATGATTTACTGGTAACACATTTTGCACTATTTGTGCCTTTGCAGATACGGTTCGTGATGTCGCAT
The DNA here is from genome assembly GCA_956483585.1 of Gymnocheta viridis. Classification (NCBI taxonomy): domain Eukaryota; kingdom Metazoa; phylum Arthropoda; class Insecta; order Diptera; family Tachinidae; genus Gymnocheta; species Gymnocheta viridis. The sequence continues at coordinate 59,876,823 of OY101441.1, read as the reverse complement.
CCGAAATACTTCCTATATCCAGTCTTCCTTAACTATTTTTATATATTTACATTTTCCCATAATATACTCGTACATACATAAATATTTTTAATTTTTTTTTATTTTTTGTCAACCGTTTTTGACACATTTGTTCTAATGTTGAAAGTGAATTCGGATGAGGCTACCTGAAGTGAATCTGCATTGATCCAGCTGAAATAAGTTTCTAATCAGCTGGCGAATGGCGTGTATTTGTATAAATATACTTTGATTATATCATAAGTGATAAAAGCTAAATTTTTCAGGAGAGGTTTTTCTTATTTTTATTTATTTATTTATTTTTTTCCTTAAACAATTAATAAAGCAAACGATATAATGTACTTCTCCATAACGATACCCATTCAAACTCAATGAATTTGTAGGACGTTCTATATAGTCCTTATAAACTATATGCAACAAAAAAAACAAAATTTAGATAAATCCTCGTTTACAATATAATCGCAAATAGGGTTCGATTATGTTAAAGATTTATCGATAGCATTTTTTATGAAAATTTTTTAGTTTAAAAATCGCCTATTGCAAATTTATCGTTATGTTTTCAAAACATTTATCAATACCCATAAAATTAATCAATAACAGAAATTTGACAATAACAAAATTTTTCAATACAAAAAAAATTTAACGATGACAAAAAATTTTCCTTGGAAAATTAACCGTAAAATTTTTTTTTACAAGAAATTTTTCTATATTAATATAAAAAATTCATTATATATATACAATTCTATTGAAAATACGACGAAAGCAAAAAAATTTTTGAAAATATAGCGATAACATTTTTTGTTGATATTTCTATTGAAAATTTCTTTATGGCAACAATTTTATACAGAAAAATTTTATCTATAATAGCATTTAAAAAAAATTAATCGATGACAAAAATACATATAGAAAATTTATCGAAAATAAAAATTCGGTATAAGAAATTTGTCTATAATAAAATTTTGGTATAGAACCTTCATCGATAACAATAGAAATTTATAACATTTATTGCGTAAAATTGTATCGAAAAATTTACCATATAATTTATAGATAAAAATTTTCATAGAAAATTTGTCGATAGCGTTTTCTTTATGAATAGTTTTTATTTGAAAATTGCCTTTTGAAAATTTATGGTTAAAGAAAGATTTTTAAAGAAAATGTATCGATAGGAATATAAAATTTACCTAAAAAAACATCCATTGAAAACAAAATTTTTCTATACAAACATTATACGAAAATTAAAATTTTCTATAGAAAATGCAAAAATAGAGCAAACTTTTTACACGAAATTCATCTATAATAACTTTATATAGAAAAATCGTACATAACAATATAGTAGATTTATGAACATTATTTAATTTTCTATAGAAAACTTTTGAAGAACAAACATTGTTCATTCCGTTATTTATTACAAAAGTTACCTCATATAAAATAATTCTTTAGAAGTTACGTGTTTAAGCGTAAAACTAAAAGAAAGGACAATTTTTGGCATGACATTTTTAAGCAATCGTGTTAAACTGAATTCGCGTGTGTTGACGTCAGTGTCGAAGGTTTTTGTACATTCATAACCGCATTAACATAATTGTAATTGTAATAATTTTTAAAATAATCGTGATTACTTTGCTGCAGTGATTTCATAAACTTTATTTTATTTATTAGTTTAGTTTAGTTTACAACTGATATGAAAAAAATATGTATAACAATAAAATTACTCGATTAGGTTTTTTTTTATCTTGGACCAGCACTCAGGGGATGACCCCTACACATGCAATGCATTGTGCTGGAACTAGTGGAGAGGGATAGTGATAGATATGAAAGGAGGTGAAGCTTCATTCGTTCTTTACAACTCTGCTTTTTTTTTGCACGTTTATTCGTAGAGCAGTGTTGCAGCGCCTCTGGTGGCGAGGAGGACATTACGAGGTTTGAAGCTGTGTTTAGTTTAGTAGCCACTTCTTTTATTAATTTTATTTTACTTCGCCGTTGATTGTGCTACGCAGTACCAACGAAGGAGGGCGCTCTGATGTTACATTGGGATTAGTATCAGCTGAAGTTGGTACTGTTCAGTGACCAGTGACCATGCCTTCGCCACTGAAATCTTCCGCCAACAACTGACACAAAGGCACACCAATGCACATCAGAGAAATGCGTGGTGTTTTTATTTCATGACCCTGTCTGACACTGGGTTTGAACCCAGGTCCTTCGGTTTGTAGTCAACGTGCTTACTACCTGAGCCAACGCGCATTTCACTGTTGCTAATGCAGATCATCAGGGAACTTTACCCAAATAGGAACAAGCTATACCCCTCAATAATCAATTGCAATTTGTTTTTTAACAAAATTTTTAATGTTTTACTGAATAAGTAAAATATTAATATTGGGAAAAAGTGTGAATAAAAATTCAAAATATTAGTTTTTTTTTGTTTAAGTACTTCAAGTGCATTACATTTAAAAACTTTTTAGCCTTTTTCTAGCTTTCGTTTTTGTATGATTTAGATTTTTCTGGCCTTTTTAAAATGCCGATTTAGCCACAATTTCCTGCAGCTCCTGGCAACTCTGGTAAAGAGTCAATTCCACTTCGAACAGGCCTTCCCAAAGAACCGAAGATAAAAAGGAAAACGATGTGTGGTTCAATGAACGGCATTTAATTATATCAAACATTTTCTAGTACTGCACAAAATATAGATTATGCACATTTGTGAATAAATATCTTTAAAATGATATAAGATTTGTCAAAATCGGAATTTAAGAACAAGTGTTTGTCTATTAATTATATAGATTTCACTAATGGTTGAAATTAATTTCACCACAACCAGTATAATAATATGATCCATATAGGAAACTATTTCCTTCTAAATCGTCTTCCAATTAAGCGTCGGATTTTAAGCAGATGTGCATGTACCCATGCCTTGCGGCCTAACTCCACCGTGCTTTGTGCTTCTAGCGTTATGTGAATTCCTGCATTTACAACGGTCTCGTGTAGGCTGAGAAATGTACATGAGTGACTGATAGTTCAAGCAAAATGTTTTGGTTCGATCTGGTATACAATTAGGTACAAACCCAATGTCTCGAATTGGGCACCAAAATTTGGAAGTCAGCGTCTGCCGTAAAATACTGGCAACGCACGCAACGTTTGCACTAACGAGCACTTATTTCGATTATAGAGTTTTATCAGTGCTGTCCAATGGTGGACATGGTGGATGCAGTCACAGCAATATGGCCGGCAGAGACCGTAAAAGTCGACGCGCCGTTTCAAGCAAACCATTCCAAGCCAAACAACAAAAACTATAAATTCAAATGATCAAATAAATATGAAAACAAAAATTTGAAACATGAACTTCAACCAACCAGACACAAAAAATTAAATGTGCGTGAAGAAAATTTTTTTAAATGATCACCCTAGATACAAACCATAGAGCTTAACAGGACTCTGTTAGCATTATAACATGACTCTGTTAAATATTAAAAATATGCTTTTGCATTAAAAATTGATAAATTAACACATTTTTAAACAAAATCAACAAAAAAAAACTTGAATTTGTTCTACACGACAAGTTTTTCCTAAAATATATTTATAAAAACTACATTCATCGAAATAAAACAATTTAAACAAGTTTTGAAAAAATCGGCACAAAAGGAACTTTGTTCTTTTCTCACAAATGGGAGGAGATGGGCGAAAAATGATTTTTTGGGGACGACTCGTGGTCGTGTCTAGATGAATGCCCAACAGTCAGAAGTCTTAACGGTGCGTTTTTTCAGAATTTAGAAAAAAAGTAAAAAAGAAAAAACAGTAAAAAGGCTTTGGTCCCTTTCTCACAAATGGTAGGAGATGGGGAAAAAATATTGGATATCGTCCTCATATCTTTGTATTTGACTACCAACTCTACAACTGACAATTCCATTTTATTTTTTGATGCATTGGCTAATCCACTTACTTAATTTTTATGTGCGTGAAGATATATTTTAAAATTTATCACCCTAGACACAAACCATAGAGGTTAACAGAACTCTATTAACATTTCAATTTGGAGATTTTCTTGTTCAATTTTTCCAAAGAATGATTTGAAATACGTAAGTACAGACAATTTACCTTAGTGTGTGTTTTTGAAGAAATAAACACAAAATATTGATTTTATAATTTTAAATGCGGAATTGTTTGTGTGTGTGTGTGTTTTAAAATGGATTTCTAGAGTATTTTTGTTTTGCTGCAGTGCCTTAAGAAAAGTTTTAAATGTTTGCTGTAGATTTCCAACTACTTGACTGTTTTTAGTTTGGCCGTATTGTGGCAACTGCAATGTCTGCGTGATTGGCAACAATAGCTATAATTATAGATTATGGCCTCGTTTTAAAGGATTTTAAAAGTGGTAACTTGTTCAAAATAAAAACTGTGCACTTCGTGATTTTATTCCTTTTTCCTCATTAAAAGCTTGTAGCAACAAACGGAAAAGCTATAAATTGTGTTCCTTTTTAATATTTTATAAGTTATAAAATAATATAAAAGACGTTTTTTAAGATTTGGGAAAATATAAAGAAAACTAGAGATAAGCTCGTGAGTAAATTTGCAGTTACGATCATGCACGGCCACGAGCACATAGTATCAAGCTGATTGAGTGTGGAAAATTGTTCACTATAACGGAAACGTTTCACGTTCATGAAATTCTCACAATTGAATTAATTTATTTACGTATGTTATAGTATCATTCCCAAAGTGATCTTCATTCGTTGATTGTATAAATAAATACACAAAATAAAGACAAAATACTTAGTGCAATTTTTATGGCAGAAGACATTTTCAGCTGTCGGCAATTTAAGATCTTGCCAACAGGTGGTAGAAGAAAACATTAACAGCAACAACACAATTTTCTGTCTGTTTAACATTAAGAAATTTAAAAAAAAAATTTTATAATTTAATGAAAAAATTTTATATTTAGATAACTTTAATTATAAAGCGATCATAATAAGAGATTTTATTAATAATGTGAAATAGATTTTTTTTTCGAAATAAATTTAAATAGAAATATTTGTTATGGTAGTCCATGAATATTTTTGCCGATTAAAGTAAGATTGCTCTCAGCAGGCTGCTTAACAGTTTATATGGTTAATGAATCAAAAATAATGTTGTACGCACCGTGAACAGTATTTTATGTTGGCTATCCAGTAGATCATATCGCCTTACAGGCAAAAGAAAAAAAGTTGCAAGCCAACTTCGAAAAAAAATTTTTGCCGAACGTAGGGATAACCAAAATACATCTTTCATTGTATCTTCGGGATTTCCAGTCGATGTCTTTGTCTTGAGGAGACCAATGTTTTGCCTTTAGAAGTCATTGACCTCAAATATCCCGTTCTGTTATTTTCCCATCAGATCTCAGTTCCTACAACCATAGTTCTCCCTAATATCATTTTTTCGAAACTGCCTTGCAACAATACTTCATATTCAATGGTGTACGGCGAATTTTTTTTAGATACACCGTACTATCCAGTTTTTACACTATTAGATGTTTATTGTTTTTTCCTGACAAAATAAATAGAAAATACAGTACTAGGTAAAAGTATTTATACAGTATACGGTAAAAAGTGCAATTAAAAATTTTTAAATACTGAAGTAATTTTATTACGAGATGTTAGTTTTCAACTTAAATAAGTTTACTTGTGGAGAAGAAAAGTTTAATACCTTTTCTTATTAAATAATTAGCAAAAATAAGAGAACTGTCTGGAAAGGATGCCATTTTCAGATACATAAACTTCGCGGATCTGAAAATAAAATGCCTGACAATATTCTTGTCAGCTGGCAATCTTAAAATGGCCATTGAAAATGTTTTTGCTCACAACGTTGTCAGACAAAAATGTCATTTCACACAGTAGTTTTCCGATTTAACGAACATTCGATTTAATGAACATCGTATTTAACGAACACACAAATATTTTCTATTCAGTATCTTATATTACGAACAATTATATTAGTTTGTACTCGGTTTAACGAACAAATGTAAAATATATCAGCTAATGACCTAAATAGATGCATTGAAAATAAACCTTTACCCGATGATGAATGCAATGATAAAAATTTTAAAATGATGAACAGCTTGAAGAAACAGAAATTGTAAAGCATAAAATAAATCACGAAGATGTCATTAAGCACTTAGAAGTTTTTATTAAATGGGCTTAGCAAAACAATATGAGTAGCAAAAATTTAATGCTTTTGAGAGAGTTTAAATAAGGCATCCATTCCAAGAAGACAGACTGTGCTTAACCAATTTTTAAAATAAATTATTTTTGTAATTACAGTGTTTTTATGAATTCTTAATTTTCTTTATACATATTTTTAATGAAATATTTATTTTAAATTCCTATAATTTTACTAAAATATTAAAAAAATACTTTACATATTTAGATTTGAATAAAATAGTTCAGTACTGGATATAACGAACAATTCAATTTAACGAACATTTTAAACTCATTGTGTTTATTTACTTTTACGATTTAAAATTTCCGCTTTTATTTTGAAAATTACAAACGAAACAAAATTTTCTTTAAGGTACTGTGAATAGTTTTTATTATATTAGCGTCTGAGATATGGCGCTGGGATTTTAATTCTTCATAGACCACAATGGTGTAGTGCCTGTTAATAATGGATTGATGGACTTACCACAAAAGAGACAAGTGTACTCATTTGTCGCTGCAAACTTCAAATTGTGTACTGTGCAATGCCTTACATTCAATTAGATTTGTTTTATTCATACAAAAGACCCAACGTAACAACAGGCACCCCTACCCAAGCAAACAAACAAAAAAATTTTGAAAAATTGTATGAACACATACTGTTGTATACAAGAATAATTAAATTTGGGGAATGAACTTGCAAGGAAAAAAATATATGCAAAAAAAAAGAGTTTGGTAACCTAACAAATACAACAACTATTAGAAATAAAACCCCAAAAAGGCCTCCAAGGAAAATAGGTATCCAAGGAATTTCGTTCGTAGTTCATTTTTTGTTGATAGTTTGTTTGTTAAATCAACGTTTACAAACAGTGGAGTGAATGTATTTTCCAATTTTACTATTTTTTTAGTCTTTGTTATTTGTTGATTTCTATGAATGTTTTATGGAAAGAAATGTAATGTTAAGCAAAAAGAAGAAAAAAAGAGAAATTGACAAAAAAAAATATATTGAAACAACAATTGAATAGAATTTTTGTAATCGCATGGAGGTAAAAGAAAAAATCGAAAAATTTTATTGTAAAACTTGTTAGCAGCGCAATGAACACATGAATTGTTAAAACCAGTGAAAGAACTTAGAATAAGAAGTTTATTACGGTTTTGATAAATAATAAAAAAAAATCCTTAAATATCCTCAAAAAATAAACGAATGATTAAACAAATCTTATTATTATTATTGTGAATCTCAAGGTTTTATTTGTGTAAAGTGAATATAAAGGATAACATCCTGGCGGAAGGAAATACCGGAAATTACCAAAAGGAATTTGTTATTTATTTTCAAAGAGAATCAAAGTGAAAAAGTGTGTTGCTTGAAAATGTGTTTCATTTAAGTCTTTAATATACAAGCTGATTGAAATTTCTATTGGAGAAATGAATTTAGGTGGACGTGTACAGTTTTTACAAGCTCAATTATTTCCCATTTGTCCACTAACACCACTAGCGGCAGGAGGAAGAGGTAAATTGAACAATAGATGTTGAGAGTTGAGAAAGGCAATCGTGAAATGCCTGACAGAAAAAATAAATAGTTTTTTATAGTATTGGAACAGCGAACTAATTTTTGGGAAATACAGTTTTTATACTATTTTAACAAAATTTAAAAACCGATGTGTTTTAGCAGTTTTTCTTTTAGCCTGGAAATTCTTTGTTTAGCTAAGTGGCTCTTTTAGGGTTTCTATTGCTTCTCTTACGCGTCTGTCCGTCTCTCCGTCTGCCACAGGCTTTTATCCCGCGGCCAGTAAAAGTTATGTATCTCAGAATATCCACAATATGGGAAAAGATTAGAAATTTTAGTAACAAATATCTGGATAGACTTAGTAATTATACAAATATTTTAGCTATTACACCACTGATCTACTCGATCTAACCTTTAGAGGTTTGGTTTATATATTTAATACGCATATTTGCATACACTTACGTACTTATATATATGAAGATATCGTAGTTAGTTGGAAAATACGAATTATATTTGTTTTTATTAAGTTCATTGGAACTTAATATAATTTATTGTTATTATTTATAAGATTTGGTTAATGTTTCTTGTAAAATAGACTGCAAATAAAAAAAATCTAAAAAATGTATATGATTAACTTTGGACTTGCAAATCTAAGACCATTTATTTATTTTTTATTAAATTACTGGAATTATAAGTTATAAATTAGGAAAGACAATTGTTCAATTCACAAGCTCGTATTAACTTAGTATGTGTTGTGTAATCGTCTAATTATACTATATTGTATTTTTGTTATTGGTAGTTTTCATACAAGAGTGTGTTATAATTATACGTTTGAATTTTATATGTTTTATAAATGGTTGTATTGAGGTCAGGTATGGAAAAATTCTATTTTTAACGTGAAATTCCGCCAAAAGTTGCAAAATTTGGAAGAAGGTGTGAAATCTTCTAAAACGAGATAGAAATGCAAGAATGACGAAAATTCACAATAACTTCCAATCATTGAGAAAATTAAAATGTTTAATATCAATGAAAAGTCAATGAAACAATAAAAAATAGAAAAAGTCACACACGTTGCCAAAAACGCGAAATTCCGCCAAAAGTTGCAAATTTTTTAAAAAGTCAGAGAAATTTATAGCTTGTACCCGTGTAGCCTGCTGTCGTGAATGTGTTTATATCATTATTTATCTCGATTTTATACTTGGTAAGTTTTGCAATAGTTATTGATATTTCCTCCGACGACATCATTTATTGTCATTTTTGTTTTTTATTTATATTAATAAATCTTATGGCAAAAATTATACGTATAAGTACATAATTTGAATAATAATTAAAAATTTATTATAGTTAGCATGAGATATTAACTATATAAAAATTCTCGCCTTTTCCGTTACAATGTTAACTATTAACTATGATATCTTCAGAAAAATCCATTTTAATACTAATTTAATTTAAAGGAATATAAAGTTTTGAATAAATAACAAATGGGGTTCTGGAATATAAAAAGTTTGGCGAACAATGATGTACCAATGATTATATTTATGGTTTATGATTATTACATCGTTTTTATTAAAAATAAAAAAAAAAACAAAACAAATATCTCATTAAAAGATCATAAAAAACTGAATGTAGGGATTTTTGCAAATATTTTGTTTTTATAAAAAGTTTAATAAATCAATTAGTTTTTAACGGATTTTAAAAACCGAAGTAGTTTTTTTTCCTTACAAAATATACTTTCATATTATGTGTATAAAAATAGTGTTCTTTTACAAAATACTTCAAAAAAACATGTCCGAATATGAAAAATAGCGAAAAAGTTGAACGGCAAGTGCCTTTGCAGCTAAATTACTAACATGTTTTTGCAAGTAACATGGACATTATATACATCATTTTAAAGGTTTTAGTCTCTTCTTTTTAAATATATTCTAAAATCGGTTAATATTCAACTCAGTTACATACCAGATTCTTGATCTACTCGACAGCACCTACAAGAAGAATAATATCACTTCCCAGATATTTTTTTTGTCACACTGTGTAATTATATTAACGATAAACTTTCGTGAAAGGATCAGCCATAGCATAATTAGACCTACAAAACTTAATAACAAGAGGATTATATTGACGAGTACTACGAAAAGGAATATTGAATTTAACAGAATTTAAAAGAAATTATGAGCAAATGTTAGCATTGATAAGGTTTATCATAAAAGAAACATTTAACATTGTCGACGACTTTTGAGAGCAGGAAGGCTTGTTAATGCTAATATGCTACTATATGAAGACGAATTTGTTGAGGAACTCCATCCAAGGCCACGTAAACAGAATAACAAGAATTGTTTTTGCACAGATTCAATACGAATATTATGATCCCATATGATTGATCCATCTTCTAAAATAGGTTCAACTAGAGACCCGTACAGTTGCTTCGTAATGTACTTCAATATGTTAATATTTTGCTTTCATTTTTCCTTTTTTTTTTCTTTATTAGTATTTTTTTAAGTGACTTAAGTTTCAATTTAGTTTCCTTTGGAATATTGTGTCATGTCCAATTCTTTCAGACTAAAAACGTTACAAACATTAGCCAAAAAATAATATTGACTTTGGATTAAAAACTACTAACAACCAATTTTTTTTCGAAAAATAATCACTTTATATGAAACTAACTTCGTATTTACAACTATGCAGATAAGTCGAAACTAAACACACTATGAATAACATTAGCAGCAACTACAAATAAATCAGACTTCAGGTAGAACTAAAAGCGACTACGAATATGCGCCAATGAATTTTTTGTTAATTCTCAGTACATTTAATTTAGAAAATTAATATTTTCCGAAATTAAATAAAATTCTCAATTCCCGAAACTGAAAAATTCCGTGAAATTGCCCAAAGTCATGCACTTTTTGTTATGGGCCCCCAAAGATTTGGGGTTTCGGTATCATTTTTGTAAAATACTGCTCATTTTCTCAGGCTCATATCTTGCAAATCGTTCAGAATTTTGATTTTCTCTCTGAGACAAAGTTTTAGACCATGTCTTCTTCGAACTTATAATAAAAAGTTACCGGTAATTTTGAACTATACCCCCACAACGAGTTAAACTAGATTTTATTTCAGGTGTTTTGTAGTTGAAATTTGGCATTCTTTAAATTCAACGAAATTAAAAGATTATAAAGGGACATAGTAACCTTGAATAGATGCTGCAGCATCGCCCGTGATGGGGGTTTTTTAATTTTCTTAATTTAAACTTAATTTTTATCATAAACTTAGTGGAACTTATTTTATAAATTTTTTTTCAAATGAAAATTGTTTCTTAAAATAATTTATTTTATTATTAAGAATAAAATTCTTAAAATATGTTTGAAAATTACGATTGAAATTCGTCGTACTTACATTTGATGATTTCAATAGCATAAGAAATTAAATCTGAAAGTAAAGAAAAGATAGTTTTAATAAAAAATATGGGTCATAAATATAAATATTTATTTGTAAAATTATATTGCAATTAACCTACAAAAGCGAAAATTGTATTATGATTTGCACAGATAAACTATTTAACTAAACTTTTGTTATCTGCCCTTTGTTTTTCATTATTTGTCACCATTGGAAATTGTCATGACAACCCGGTTTTTACGAAAATAAAACAAATGTAATACTTTTATATTGGTTTTCGATTCTATTAAATTTTATGACTTAAATTGCTCAGGCAAAACACAAGAAAAAAACATTCCCATTATCTTAGAAAAACAATTGAATAGAAGTTGGAGTCGAAGCAATTAATTATTGATAGTTTGACAATTAATGTGCAAAAATAATTTATTATTTATTCTCTCCATTAAATTATGAGTTGAGTATTTATTTTTTTCTAATTGGATAGAAATATTAATTCATTATTATTATTAACTTCAAGTTAACACTAAACTCAAAATTTGAACTTTGGTTGGTAAAAATTCACTAATACTTTTAATTTAAATTAACTTATAGTAAAGCACAGAATTACAGGCATTTAATGTGCAAGTCTTAAGGAGTAAATATAGAATAAAATAAAATGATACAATATTAATGTTTTCCAATTTTCAGAATTAGTTCATTTCCTAATTTTTCAAACAAATTTTCACATAAATTTTTCAATTGACAACCAATTTTTTAATACAAAACCGGAAAAAGAAATTGTTGATTTGTTATTTGTTAATTTTTTGTTATTTAAATTGTTTAACGATTTTTTCCTCCTGAAGGAGTTACCCAAAGGGTATCGAAATATTGAGAAAAAATAAATTTGAATGTTTTTTATAAAAAAGTGACCTCAAGCTCAATTGGAAGAATAATATAAATATATTAACTGAATTTTCTTTTTTTTTTGGATTTTTTAAGTGCAAAAGAATATGACATTTTAAAATTAATATTGTTTTGTTTATTTTTAAAATATTTTACATAAATTATTTTAAAAACTGTTAATTTAAGCTTTTTTCATCTGAAAAAGGCACATTTTTGTGCAGAAATCGTGCTAAGATTTTGTTGGTTGATGGTGTTAGTTATTTATTTTTTTTCATATCCCAATAGTTGATGACAGTTAGTTAACACACTTTTTGTTATTTTTAACGAAAATTTCACAGCTTCAGTTAAAAATTAATCTTAGATTAATAGAAAATTAGTAAACTTTCAAATAAAATAAACATAATTGAGATTTGTGTCAAGGGGGGTTATTTTGGGTTGTTTTTTGCTTATTCGGTCTTGACTTTTTTATTGCACGTGTTGCATTAATTTCATTAAAAATTTTCTTTTTTATTTATTTTCAATAAAACGTTTTTTTATGAATAGGACAGCAATGATTTAATTAGTATTTATTTAAGTTATTTAGTTTATTATAAGCGATTAATCAATTGTTCAAACATTCTGAATTAACTATTATTAATCATAAAATTCTAGCACCCAAATTCATGATTAATCTATTAATTCTGATTTGTATTATTCAAAATCAAGATAAATTGATCAATCAGAATTTAGAATAATTGTATAATTAGCAGTGTTATCAAGAGCTGAAGGAAAAGAGGCTAAATCGGTTTTTTAAAAAGACCAACAATCAACTAGAAATAAAATATAAAAAAAAAACTAAAAAAAATTTTTATTCATAATTCAACATTTTATTTATTCTTAATAAAAAATTTATAAAAGATGTTAAAATTTGTGCCAAAAAAAGGCACAAGCAAAAAAAATGAATATAGGTCTACATATTTTAAAATTCATTTAAGTCAATATATGACATATATATCAGCTATTATTTTGATTTCAATTCAGTATTGGATCAAAAATATAACAGAATATTTGTATTTAGGCATGATATAATAATTATGGCTTCATCATTTAAATATATTCAAGTAGTATATCTGGTAGCACAACGGGAACTAATTGATGGACCAACGTAAGCTGTGCTTGATCACGGCTGCCAATGGAACCTAACCTAACCTATCTGACTTAAAACAAAATATAAATAAATAAATAAATATATTTTTCATTTTACTTTTTCCTGTGGTGTACTTTTATAAACATAGCGAAGTTCGAGGTGAAAAAGCGAAAATGTATATTTTTAAATTATGTACTTTTTTAATTCATTTACACTGGTGTCCTGTTTAAATATTTTTTATATGCATGTTTTTAATATATTTTCAGTTTATTTTAAACAGAGTTCTGCTTAAGTATTAACAAATGAAAATTTATGATAATATTTTGTTCGGAATCCCACATTCTGAAAAAAATCTGTCCGAAGTACGTATGGGTGATATAATTACTCATTAGTTTTCTTTTTATGTGAAAATTTATATTTTTCTGTAACAAAATTAAATAGAATTTGGTAGCAACATATGTATGAGACATTAACGCAAACTTCCCGATTAAATTATTTTGAAATTGAGTTCATTTTACTACCATAACGCTTTTTTAATATAAACGATATATGACAGCTACAAGTGTCCTTGTTAACAGCAATTTCTTTGAAATCTTAGTGATGAAACAGAATAAAGTCTGCAACTTTAGCTACTGCTGATATCAGTAGCTTCGAATGCTCTTTTATTATTGTTTAATTTATCTTTGTTGTTTTACGTATGAAAAAATGTTCGAAATTTTATGAAAACAAGGTAACATTGTTGAGAGAAAAAAGGGTCTTAAATAGAACTGCAAAACTATCGTTAGTCACTCCACTCGATAGCTCGTAATAAAATTATCGTTGTTGTCGACAGTTCTTAAAAGAATGGTAGATTTAACTACACGAATATCAGCCCATACAAAATTTCAAAGACGCCGTCGACTACTTCTAACTGACTTCGCGTTTACTTTGTTAAAATTAATTTTTTTCGACAGTATCGCTATTAAAAATAAAACTATCCATCTATCGAATGTTTTGCAGCTATAGTCTGAATTTAAAGCACTAGAGAAAACGCAGGAAAAAATAAAATATATTCTATCTCATGACTACTTTCTGCCGCGAGTTTTTAACAGCAAATTGAATGGAAGAACACGTCTCGACCCAGTACTGTTTACTTTATTTGACATTGGAAATTCTCAAAGGTTGCATATTGCTAATGCTGTCTTAGCAAAAATAGTGACCTTACATCAAATGCTAAAAATGGAATTCAGTTAAAAATTCAAGGGTGTCGGTACCAAAAAAAGAATGTAAAAGTTCGAGCGTGATTTACTTGGCTGATTTATTTTAAGACAAATATTTTTGTGTGGTACATTTTAGCCCTCTGTCTCTTCAATATATGTGCAAAAAAATATCCTTAAGCCTTGATGCAGCGAGTCAAAAGGCTCTGCAAAAATATAAGAGTGTACAAAGATCTCAATACAACTGGAAGTCCAAAAATTAGTCAGAACTTAAAATATGTTTAAGGGTGAATTTACTACTTATTACTTATTTAGACATTTAAAGTTTTGAATTATTTTTGGCGTGCGACTTTTTTATGACAAATATTTTTTTCTTTTCATAAAGAAATAATGTGTTTTGAATTAAATATCTACGAATGGGTAGCATTGTGTTTGATTGTACTAATTCCCTTTTCAATATAAAATTTATAGAATTTTATTCATAAACACTTTATAAGATGTTGATAAGCAAAAATCCTCTAAAAAGTATTAAAAAATTTGAATGATGTCAGTAATAAATGTTAAAAATTTATGGTGCCTGTAAGTAACGCTTCTTTACAATATGTTTTAATAAGTTTTACCTTCTTTTTGGATAATACATGCAATAAATTATTAATTTAAATTGATTTATGAAATGTTAAATGTAATTATTTATTTATTTATTTACAATATATTTTATAAATAAATTTATCAAATATATGGAAAGGCGCCGGGTAACTGGACCATATGCACTCAATTAGAGATATTTGTTAAAAATTTAAGCATTAATTGAAAAATAATAATTTTAAGGATTCAGAATAACAAACAAACAAAAGCAAGAGAATCTTATTATTAAATACGAATAAAGCTTAAAAATAAGAAAAACAATTAAACTTATTGCAAATTTTGAGATCAAACAAATTATTAAATAAAAAAGGACAATAATGGAAAACCAAAAAATAATGGACTTTATTATACATTTTGAATGCTGTGTTTTTGAAGACTGCTCTTTATCGATGGTAAATACAAGTTTGTTGTACAGGATTTCATCAAAGGATTCGTCTATTCTGGAGGTTTTACATTCCGTTAGAATGTGTGCAACAGAAAGGCTTACGTCACATGGTAATAGTGTTGAGTATTGAACATGGGTTTGCCAACTCGAAGTCGACTTAGCATAACACAATCGCTTCTTGTTACACCAGCAATATTTGGGAATAGGGATTAAGCCTCCTTTCTGATTAAATGTAATTAGTTATGAACCATAAGAGAGTACTTAGATAATCGAATATTTTAATTTATCCAACACTTCAATTTATCAAAATGCTTACTAAGCATGGTTATAGTATAAGTATGTGTGACACCAACGACTTGATGGAAAATCAAAAAATTTAGATTTTTTACATGCTTGCTGTCAGCTGTTTGTACATGTATAGTGTTAACCCATAAGGCATGAACAAATTATCAGTAGGATTATATTTTCATTGTGAACAGTTGTCCAAAAAATCGGAATTAAAAGAAAATTAGAAAAATTACTCGCTCAAAAAAAAGAAATGACTGATAAAGAAAAGAGAAGTGTTAAAACTTATTAATTAAATAACATTTTTGTTATTAATATTTCGTTTTTTAGCGACATTGTTATACGTTTTTTTTTGCTAAACGAACAGCACAAAATCAAAGAAAAAATGAATGCTTGGAGGGTCATCAAGCGTGGTAACATCAACCCAGCAAGCACATGTACACGAACTTGACAGCAAGCATTTTTAACGTGTCTGAGGCTCTTAAGTCTGAGTTTACACACGTTATGTCTTATTGACATGATTGCCGCTTTATGGTCGAGAGTGACGAGGGAAAAGAAACGAATACTCGGATGCATGTAATGTCATTACGTTTAATTTTTTCATTCGTAAATTTAAGCATGAAGGTATTTGCGAGCAAATGTCGTCAACATGACGACATGACATTGTGTGAACATCAATAAAAGTTCAACGATCAAATAGTAAGAATCGTGTCAATAAGATACGACGCGTCTGAACGCAGACTAACACAATATTACAGTGTTGTTAACACGCACTCACAAAATGAAAAAAAATCGTTTAAAAGTAAATTTAGCCTTTATAAACGTTTATGGTTAATGTTCGTTATTACTGGTTAATAAGACAAAAACTGATTAATTAAAAATGCAATCCCTTAATAAGAATTTTTTATAAGTCCGTAATAATTTAATATTTTATTGCGTTTTTGAAGGTTTTTCAGTGTGTTATTTATTCATTTTCTATTTATTTATATTTTTAAAGTATTTCATTTTTAACACAAATCCATCTGTGTATTAATTTTTAAGTTGAAAAATCTTTTTTTTTTTTTCTAAAATAAACACAAACAGTTGTTCATAAATTTTGTAATGATGCATTGAATTTTTTCTATTTAATTTATCTTAAAACAAAATTTTATGGCAATAATATTATTTTGAGGAAAATTTATATTTAAATTAATTGCTCCACAAATGTTAGCATTTTGAAATTTCTAAATTGTTCCCTTTGAAAATATTTCCTAAAAGGAAAAGCTGCAATTCAATTAATTGCAACGTCTGAAATTTTGCATAAATTACAAACAAATACACAATTTAGCAGAATTAAAATAATATTTATCAAAATCTTCTTCAGCTTAAATGTTTCTTCCTGTTTTATCTGCTGTGGTTTTCATGAATAGTAGCGTATGTTGATTTATGTTATTGCTGTCAAATTATTTTATTTTTAAAGCTCTTTAATTTTACTTGGGTTCAAAAATCTTTGGAATACATAATCAGGGCTGTCATGGAAACCAATGTTGTCGGAATTTGTTTTCAAAACGAATTCCAATATCATCGGTTTTATGTTCGAACTGATATCAGTGTCGATTTTGGGTGTTAGAGAAACCAATGTTATCGGTTTTTTATTGAAAGCAAACCAAGCAGCTAACAGCTAATTTGTGTGCTTTTCTTTTTGTCTTGCAATCGGATATTTTTTAATTTTTATAACTTTTTCAGGATGATAATGTAATTAATAAGTAGCGAAAACGGCTTTTCAGCACTCCTATTGTCCGTTCCACAATATTACGAGTGGATCAAGGAGCCGAATTGAATTTATACTCTTGAGCTGTAGCGTGGATCTCTGTATTGTGTTAGTAAAAAAGGCTCAATCCCATATCTAAAATCCCCTAAAAATTTTGCTGTCCGTTCTCCTGACTCATATTTCCTAAGGAAATGATGCCTGGCGCTACTAATATTCCATATAAATGCGACATGGCTAGAGCCAGGATATCGTGCATCTACTGCTCGTATTTTCATGTAATGGTCACAAATCTGAATATAATTAAATGCACAATAATTAGTTTCAAAAAGTTAGATTAGGTTAGGTAAGGGTGGCCGCCAGAAGCTCTGACGCACTCAGACCATTTTGGTCCATTGTGATACCACGAGGACTCTGCTTATGCGGAGTCCCCAACGTCGCGCAACCAGAGCCCAATATAAAGCTACTAATACGTTGCAGTTCAACACTTGCGACGTCAGAAAGTTCCCTGAACTCTAGAGCGCCCATTGCGGCAATTCTTTTTTTTTGCCAGTCCAGGACAGTGACACAGAAAATGTTCTACACGATCTTCTTCATCGACATCTTGGCAGCTGCCGAAAAAATCATTGTGTTCTACCTTTAACCTTTGTGCATGCCTGATTATGAGACAGTGTCCGGTTATCACGGACATTACACTCAAAATATTCTGTACGTAAAATTAACTGAAATTGGAATTTAAAATAAATGAAAGTTCACTTTAAAACCGGTCTACTCATTTTTTATTTAAATTGAACCAAAAGTTCATTTAATTTTTAATGTTAAAAAATTAATTGACAAGCCCGTAAAAATAAAAGATTTTTCCTTTGTTTGTGTAGGAGAGGAAATCTCAAACAAATCAAATTAAGCAAGCAAAGAAAAAAACAGCACTTGAAAACAACGGACAATATTGAAAGTAACCGAAAATCCGTATTAATATGTCCTTAGTTTTTTTAATGAATGTTAGAATCAGTTAAAAATAAAATTGCTTACAATTTTTAATGGTTATTCTTTTTAAAATGACTGAACGGATTACTTCTTGAATAACGTACAGTCCGTTACAGTAATAATATTGTGAGTGAAGACTTCCGTTTCCTATTTCTTAAAAGCAGAAATGCTTATTTTCCCTATTTAGATGGTGATCATTCAATCATTTCTTGTCTTCAAAAAGTTAGTAAGGCCGTAAATAATGTAAAATTGAGTTAGTACTATATTTACAATCATGGCATTCATACTGAAATATCCTTTTCGATTAAAGTATAAGTGCTTTTTAAAGCTAGGCTTTATTATCTTTACGTGCGTGGCGTCGATACAATCAATTATTGAAGGAATTTTGAATTTATACTTCATTGATCTTTAGTCTTCGTTGGAGTCCATTTCAAGCTGCACCCACTGAGGGCAAACGTACCGCTCCATAACCTTGAGTACATCATCTAAAATGGTTGATACCGTACTCCTACCAAAAAATATCTTTCCAGCATATCTTTGGTAGGACCCTTCAGCTAAAAATCGCAACGAAGCTGCAAACAATGGCGGAATTTTAGAACGAGAAAGGTGCTCTTTTACTGTGTCTAGGGTCACACGGAAAGCGTATTTATTTATGAATGCTTTAAATATGAATGCGCATTGTGAAAACTATACATACGCTGTATTCGGAATATCAAATAGATTGCTGCAATCGCGCAATATTTTTCCTTTCAGCTTTTCTGAGCGCTCTTCCTCTAATAGAAAATAAACAACAGCAGTGCTCATTTTATTTAATTATTTTTTTATTTTAATAAAAGCACTGAAATTTTTAATATTTCCAAAAACACTTTTATCCAAGAAAAATATAATTAAAATTGTAAACAATTATGCAAATGTAAACAACAGCTGTTTCGAATATCGATTATTTGCATTTGAAGATATCAAAAGCGATTTGGTTTCATGACACCAAATGAAATTAATATTGGATTGCGAAGCCGAAAAAATCAAACCCTACTTGAATTCTATGACAGCCCTGAATATGAAATATAATACCCAACAAAGACATTTGAAGAAGTATGTGATCATGTTTTATGCGCTTTTAAATACAAAATTTCCAATTGCTAACATAATCACCCTTATTCTACTTGGCAACGGCAATAGAAGAAACCCCATTTTTTATATTTTGTTGCAAATCGGTATTCTAGCTGGCAATATTGCACTTTATCGATGACTTTTAACATATTTTTTGGTATTCTGGAAGCAAAATTGACGTTGATGTTGTCTCTAATTGCCTTTGATTTTGTTGCCGGCATTTTTGGTGTTGTCTTGCGTTGCTTTGTGTTGTTTTAAAAATTTAAAAAAAAAAAATCAACGTTAAAGTTGTCTTTCATTCTGCATTTTTGCTATTTTTATATATTTGAGTAACAAGTAACAAATAAATGCCAGTACGAGAAGCTTGTGCAAAAACTTGTAAAGAATCCATCACTAGCCAGAGACTCTATTATTTCTCGTACATTTTTAAATGATGGTTTAGTTAACCGAAAATAACCTTCAAATCTTAAAAAGGATAAAAAATCCATTACTTGGGAAATTATTGCTTCAAATTTGTTACTTACTTCTATCAAGGAAATCGAAAATACAAGATTTCTGTCCAAGCAGTCTTCTTTCCACAATAAATTTTGTTTGTTTTCTTCGTCACTGGAGTCCGAATCAATAACGAAAAACATTTCTATTCAAATTTATATATTTTACCAAACAGCACAAAACTCTTTTATCGAAAACAATAAAGAAAATGAATTAACTGACTCAAACATTAGAGATGTGAATTGTATTTTATTAACATCATCGATAAACAGTCAACGTCGTAGTAATACTCTTACAGAACACTATATTAATATTGCTGTTGTGTTAAATTGGTGTTGCCTTAAAATTGCCGACGCCAAATAGATTAAGGGTGAATATGAAAGAGATAGTCAATTTGAAAATAATGATATTTGTTAGCTCTTCCATATAATTTTATGTAAGTTGTTGTACGTTTTCGGGTCTAGCTAAAATAAAATAATTAAAATAATTTCTAGCATTAACAAACAATTTTTTGCGCTTAAGAACATACGTTGTTATGTCTGTTAAATATTTATAATTTGTTTTTTACAATTTTTGTTTTATAAGAATCATCTGTATTGACATAACCTAATTTTATGCACACAATTCCAGAATTAATTATTAGACCACACCGTGATTTGATTTTTATGGGATGTTTACGTGACATGGGAGGATTACGAAAATTAATGAGTCGCGAGGGTGAAAAGAGAGAATAATATTTTACTGATTTAAAATTGTGAAAAAATCACTCTTAAAAACAACAAATATTGTTTAACAAACTGAAGCTGTTGATGGAAAGCAAATCCCTTGTTTCTCGTCTACAATTCTAACGAACATTTGACATCGTGAGATAGACTGCTAAACAATATATGCTGCTTTTAAGAGTTCACCTTTGTCAGTTCTTGATAAACAGAAGAAGAAGAATTGAAATTTTGTAATTTCAAACTTTCCCTTTGAATAAAACGAAAGCATCAAGAGCAGAAGTATTCGCCACCGAGCAAGGATGTTACTGTTAAAGCTTAGACATATCATTAAAGGCTTATACGTCAGTGAAGGTGTAAGCGCTGGTTTAAATAAACTAATTTTTAGTTTAGTTTAAACATAATAGCAGTAAAAGATCAGCTTATTTTAGGTACTAAATTCAATAATATCATTTTCAGCCGATTAAATAAGTTGTGTACGCAAAATTTTGCAATAAAAAACGCACAGGCAGCTGGCCTGACCAGGTTGGCATTTTGGAGGTGCTTTAAATTAAAGATGGACACCGCTCACGTGATTAGCGTAAATCATGCGTATTCACGCATGATCATGATCAGTTTTTTGTGTCAATCATGTGAGCGTTCATGATCGTGTGTGTATAAAGTTTGAGCGTGAGTGAGCGCGCATGAGTAGATTTTTGGCTTGTTTCGTGATATTATCTGCTTTATTGTAATTTTTTCATTTTATTTTGCAATTTTTTTGTTTAATATTTTATAGTTTTTCCGTAAGTATTTCGTGAGCGTAAGTTTTCTTAATTGTGACTAATTTTTTTTCTGCACATATGAGTGGGAGTGAAAAATAACGTACGATCCCATCTCTAGTTTAAACATTTCCTGAGTAATAGATTTACTGGTTTAAACGTACCAAAAGCAGAGACCATGCGTTTCATGCGTTTTAAGCTTTTGATGCTTTAAAAACTGCACCACGCTTTATACACGTTTTTGCTTAAAAAATTTTAAGTAAATTTTGCTGGCTTTTTGTTAGCTTTTTTAATTTTTATGTTCTTTAAATTTTTTTAATTCGTTTTTCATCAACTGCTTACGAAAATAGCTTTCTAATAATTAAATGTTCAATCTCAAAAAAACTTTAGACTCGAAACTTGGCAACAGTAACTGACGCTTGTATACGACGCTTGTGACGCGTAAAATTATAATGTTTTTCAACTTTTTACGCGTCACAAGCGTTGCAAACTTTTGTTTTGTAAATTGCTTTATGAAAACACTCTGATTTAACTTTTTTGAGAGATGCGTAGGACCCAAAGACGCGTAGAACGCGTGGTGTGGACTTTCAGCTTAAATATCTTAATTACGTCAATTGTCCTCCACTGCATGCTTGGCATTTAACAATCAATCATCTGGCTAGTTTAGTGGGAATTCTCTTTCCTTTTGGATCGTTTTTAAATAATCTACACATCACTCATACGCCACCGTGCGCAAGCAAAATCAAGCAAGGCGAATTCATACAGGTGAACTTGATAGCGCAGCTGATAACTTTTTTTAGTTGGATGTCAAAATTTATTTATTTCTTTTATTTACATTCAAGTTGAAAATTTTCATAAGTGAATAAATTTAATTTAATTTAAAAGTGGTACACTTGCAACAAGGATAACAAACGAAAGCAAAGTTCATCCTGGGAAACGACGCGATGCTCCTCAATTGGCTCCGACCGCGAAGACTGGTATATTGAGAGTACCGAAAAACTTGTGTCACGCGATTTGTTTAGTAAGTTGCTAATAAAAAAATTTAAGAAACCTTCTTGTATTTTTGTATTATTTTAAAGAGGCCGCCAAACAATGTGCTCCCTGTGTAAATTTTATCGAAATTGATTCAGTAGCCAAGCGTACTATTTCCGTGTTAAGTAAACGTAATTTAAAGGTGAATTTGTTTACGATCCCTCTCTGTGTTTTTTATGTTTAATCCGCGATCAAGTTCTAGAGCAAATCAAATTATGTGATGCAGCATTCTCTTTTTCTATGAAACGGGATAGAGAGTCAGTCAATCGAGATAGAGAGTCAATAAAAAAAGGTAATTTAAAGGCATTGATGCACAGTACCAACTGTAAACAAATTCACTACGAAACTTTGGACCTGCATAAAAATTTTTTAATTTTGTTAGTCCGTGTTGTTATTATTCCAAGATATACAAGTTCTCAATTGCTTCATTTGTTTTAAAGTGATAACTTTCGGCCATTATTTAAAAAAATTTCGAATTATTACTTTAAAAGGATTTTTTCTGAGTTATGAAACACGTTTACGATTTTATAAAATTTTAAGATTTTTCTGATAAAATTATTGTAATTGTCACCTTTAAGGAGTTTCTTCTTACATTTTTTGTCTCTAGTATACAATTTTAACGATTTTTAACTAATTTAAAAATATTTCCCGATTTTAATATATTCCCGAATTTTCATCATTTACAACAGGTTCGTGCGGTTTCTAACACAAGTTAATCTTTTTCCCGAATTGAAAGTTTTTACCCAATAATGTTCAAATGTATAAAAGTTTTGAAATTTTTAATTGTGTTGCTACATTTTACAGTGTTCATTATTCAGCCCATATTTCGCTCAAAATAAGTATTTTTCTTTGGTGCTTCTCTTTTTATACAAAATACAAAAACTTAAACATCAATTTAAAGACTGAAACAAAACCAAAGTAAATAAAAAGTGGCCATAATAACAAATAAAAATTTTCATTGTTTTTTCTATATACATATGTATGTATGTATATATATTTTGCACCACACAAATTGTGCGAAAAGTACAAGGTCAATGTTTGTTTTTTTTCTTGCCTTACTCTTCGTGCATTTCATGTTCATGTACTGAATTTAACACATTCATGCAAACACTTGCGCACCCATGCACACACATGCTGTATGTTGCGAATTTTTTTATTTTTGTTTGTTTTCAATTGAACTCATAAAAGAAGCTGAACAAAAAACTCGATATTTATGTGATAATAAAATAAATATCGAATAAACCACACATGCTTAAATATTTTTATTGAACTTTCTATTTATGAAGAATATAAGTTTGAAGGAACATGTTCAAAAAACCATCGTTCTTGAACGCATACTTGCTATATATGTATGTTCATATCACGGGAAGTTCTTCAAACAAGGATAAGCACCGCTTATGTGATTCGCGGATTCCTGTATGATCGCGCATGTTCTTGAGTAGTTGTTTTCTCTATCACGTGAGCATGCATGAAGGTTTCGTGATTTAAATGTTCTAACATGGAATTTTAAATATCGGAAAAACAGTTTGATCATTTTGAAATACCAATAGAAGCAGATCTTTACTAGCCGCAAGTTTTTAATTACGATTTTTATAGGGTTTATTGTTATAACCAGGGCAACCAATAATATGGTACATATATTCTGTAGTCATGCAGACATATTAGATAATTATTCATATTTTTGAAAACTTGTTAATAATTTCGGAATCGAGGCAGTGTTGCCAATAGTAGGGAAAAATTCCTACAAATAGGTTTTTTCATGAAAACATATTAGTGTATGGAAAAAGGGACAGATTTTGCGTTTTTATTAAAATGTATGTAGGTACTTTTAATTGCAACCATTTTATGTTTAAAGTTTTTATTTTAAATACACTAAAATTAAATTGATAACACTAAAGCGGTCGTACTTATATTTTTAGCTGGCTACATATTTTATCATACATACAATATCTTCAAAGAAATTGAGTTTCTTAATCCGAGTACAGTTTTTGGAGAAAACAGAAATGAATTTATGTGAACATTAGAGTAATACTTTTTTAAAGATGAAATAAATTCGCTAAAAAATTTGGATAAAGTTCAATTATGGCCCAAAATAATCAAAACGAGAAATTTCAATCATGAATTAATAGCGCCAAATTGTTCAACATTGGTTACCATTTTGTTGTCGCTGCCTCACGCGAAAGCAGATACTGAACGATTTTTTCTATAATCACTGATCTTCAAACTAAAAAGAAAAACAAACTGATCCATATAATTTTAAGTTCAATTTGCATTATAAGATCACATATGCATCAACAAAACATAGTCTGTACAAAATATAAATTGAATCCAATGAATTTGTATTAAATAATAAAGAATATATTTTTTTTAACGTATGATTAAAAAATTGGGGACTGTTCACATACATGTTCACATATTAATTGTTCGCATATTATATGTGAACAGCCCCTTTTTGGGAAAAGTGAGAAATCTCCCGGGGAATTTTTTATTCATAATTGGGCTGAATAAACTGCTGTTATTAAACACATTATATAATATAAAATGTGGCTGTTAAAAACGTAGGTATAATTGTAGGGGATTTTTGCTTGTAAATGTAGGGAAAAGGGGATTTTTGCGACACATGTATGTTTAAAAAATTAAAAAAGTTGGCATCACTGCATCGATGTATTAGAACATATTTTTGCGTATTTTTGCTTTAACAACATATTTTTACAAATTTCGGGTTAAGCAGCACATTTTATTTTAAGTTCACTTTTAAGAGCATTTTTCCTCTTTTTTCACATATTTGTTCTTGGTTTTAATTTGATTCTAAAATATATATTTTAGTTGTAAGCTTGGAACTAATAATTGTTAATTTAAATTGTGATAATACATACACATTCTTTTTAAAGAAATTAAATCCACTATTGGTACCCTCAAACAGCATAACAGAAATTAATGCGCCTACTTGACACCAAAGGCGCAGCAAAACTGCTATAAAAAAATAAACAAAACGCGCAATAGCAGAGTTATAAACGAATTAATTAATATTTCTCATCTTCTACATCTGTCCTTTCTACACTGTCCCTTTCCGATAGAAAGTAGCACATCGAAATGGTTGGTAGGCATGTTGTTACTATGTTGTTGTCTCTTTTTTTTTAATAAAAATAATGAATAAAAAATATCAGCAGTAAGTGTTGGTACCGTGTTTTGTTCCTGCCTTTTTCAATTCTCTTTTAGTTGTGCTACCCTGCTGAACCACTTTTCCCCTTTTCGACCCAGAATTCTTAAAAAGTCATGGGCAAAAGGAAAATTGTAAACTACTACCAAGCTTAGAAAGAAATCTGATGTCTTGCTCTGGCTGGACTTTAATGATGCTTTTTATATTTAAAATATACTAATTCTTATTGGTTCGTGTTTTGAGAATAAAATAAACAAATTAATTTAAAAAAATTGTGGTTTGTTTTTTTCTATGTTGATAAATTTAATTTGTTTGCTTAACAAAAGTTCATGGCTAAAGCTCAATATCTCTGTGTATGGATTTGTTTATTCGGTGGTTGCAAGTGCTTGAATGTGTGTGTTGTGTTCTTTATTGTCTCATTTTGCACATTTTCTGCCGCAAATTAATTTTTATTGATGTAAAGTGTCAAGTGATTTATGTGTGTGATCACTGGGGATATAATATTTTTTGCTTTTTACTATATTTAATACTTTATTTAAATTTTATAATATACGCATACAATGTTCGGGTTAAAAATAATGGTTAATTAAAATATCGCATACGAGTAAACGTTACCTTTAATTGTACAAAATTCTAAGATATTCTTTGAATAAGTTTAAACCATTTTTGACCCAGGATATCTATTTTTGTGCCATTGTACTTATTATTTGAAACCGATTATTTTTAAATATTCTAAGAAATGAGTTTGATATTTGAGTAGCAAAAGTGTCGATTTAATAAAACAAAATTTTTAGTTTTCTTTGATGATAATTTCTGCATATTTGATAAAGCAAATGGTAGGTTTGAGTTTTAGCAGCCGATTAAAAAAAAGGGTGTTATTAAGTTTGAAGTATGTAGCTGGCCCGATTTTAATTGTTCTAAGTTATGTTTTGAAGTTACCAACAGCTTTTTGATTGACGAATAGATGATATCATTTCACTCTGTAGGCACTCTGTTACTTTAATGATTTCGGAGACTGTTCTGTAAGCCGAGTGATTTCGAATTATACGATTTCATAATGAAAATAATTGTCAAATTTATATTTTTTAACACATTTGAAAACACAAAAATCACAGGAAAAAATATTACAATGAACCAACCTGGCTTTCTACTAAAAATATTTTTATAAATCGTATGATTTTAAATCACACGTATTATAGAACAACGGTACCCTTGAACTAGTGATGACTACCGCTCACGTGATTAGCGTGAATCATATGTGATTCACGAATAATCGTGATTAGTTTTTTTTATTTCAATCACTTGCGCGTGCACGAAAATGAGTGTACAAAAATTGAGCGTGAGTGAGCGTGCATGAATATATTTTTTTATTGTTTTTTTTTGTGTAAGTATTTCGTGAGCGTGTGTTTTCTTGATTGTGACTAACTTTGTTTTCTACTAACGTGAGCGTGCATGAGCGTGAGTGAAAAGTCATTAACGATACCATCTCTACCTTGAACTGGGTGGGGCTGCGATATAAACACAACCGGGAAGAGTGACGAATTTTTCGTAGCTAATATTCCTCTTAGGAAATAATATATATGTATTTATGAGTATGAAAATACACACAATCAGTACGCTGTCTTAAAACCGTCATGCGTAATAAACTCTGCGATAGGTTTATTTATATTTATGCCGGCTTTTTTCGTTTTTCCAATGTTTTAGTGTATAAAGTTACTTTGTTTAAATACGCAAAAAATTTTAAAAAAGGTAAACTGAACAAAGCCTTGGACAAAAATCTAATCTACTGCGAAAATAGCGAAAACTCCCGAAAACTTGACCAGCCATTCCAAAATTCAAAAAACTTGGAAAAACTTGCGAAAATAACGAAAAATCTATCAAATTTCTTAACATCGGAACGACGGGAAAGTCTAATAATATTGTTGCAAATAGATACTAGTATAAAATGGAAAAAAATTAAAAAGAAAATTCATGGCTATCGTGAAAATGGCGAAACATCGCCAAAAATTTAAAACAAACGATAACAATTTCTTTCTATGTATATAAAACACAAAGCGCTTTCTTTCGATTTTCGAGTTTTTTTGTAAAGCTTTGAATTTAAGTGTGTTTCAGTCACAGAAATAACGCAGTGAATTCTTGTCGACGAGTTCGCTGTCGAATTCTGAACGGAAAACAACAGATTTGCGTTCCCTTAACAACATATTTTATTAATTTATTAAATAACTAAGGAAATTAATAAATAAATAAAATATGAATGTTGTTAGTGGTACGAAAATCGGTTATTTTATGGTTAGAAACGCAGCGACCGATTACGCTCCCAATCCTGGGACAAGTCGATAGCATTTAAACTTAATGCAGGGCTTATTCATTTGAATTTTTATTTTAAATCTGAAACAAAATTTTAAACCTTTGAAATTTGAAAATTTGAAATTCTCATTTAAATCGTACGACAACCCCGAATAATTTTTTTCTATTAATCCCATTTGGAGCTTACTCTTTGAGAATTCCACGTTTCATTCTAAAAAAATCGACAAGGCTCAATCAAGTCTTCAAGTATACTGCTTGTCTTTTTTTAATTTTATATTATGAAGCATTCTTTATGCGGATTATTTTAAATAAAATGTAATAATAAAAAGTAAGTGCTGCATATAACGAACTTTTCGGTTTAACGAACAAGCCTGGATACTTAGATATTCGTTAAGTCGGAATACTACTGTATATAAGAAAATATACTGAAAATAAGTATTGTACATAATTGCCAAGACCTTAGTATTTTTATTTTATTTATCTACTTTTTTGTTTTGGTTCTAGTGTCATTCGCTTCAGTAACAAAACAAATTTGTGACTTACTTGATAATGAAATTTCCATAATGAAACAATAAATAAAGAAAATTTATTATAATTTCGTTAATAAAAATTAATTTTCCCACACAATGAAAGAAAAAAAATTATAAAGCTTTTGATAATACGTAAAAAAATAAAAACAAAATTGTATATTTATGCATACCTCCTACATACATATATAAACGAAGAGCAAGCAAAAATATGTATAGTAAAAAGAAATGAAGCAGCCCACACATTGACTGACACGAGCCAGCGGTCACACTGAACAAGATTATAAAAAAAACGAAAGAACAAAGAAAAAAACTAAACAGCTGATGTAGAAAATAAAAAAGAACAACTGAGGGAAATATCTTTCGGTTAAAGCGCAAAGTCAAAATGTGTGCATGTGTGTAAGAGAGGGAGAGATTGAGAGGATTGTTATTAAATAAAATGAGAGTAAATATAAAAAGCTTTTTTCATACCCGCTATTCAGGACTAAAATCGTGCTACAAATAAAACTTTTATGAATAAAGTTTTTACATAAAATAATTAGAAAAAAAACATAGTATACATACATACATATGTGTGCCCTATTCTGGGTAATTTTAAATTGTCGGTATTTTAAATTTAGCCGACACTTTAAAACTAAATATAGTTATCAGGAATGGGTATTAAATTTAATTTTAAAACACAGTGATGTGACCTTAAAAAATATACAAAATATGGAATTTTTCTAGTTGCTTAGCCGATTTGCATGCAACAAATAATGGCCGAGAAATGGTTCTTATGTACATGAAATAATCGCTGTCCAGGAATAATAAGGGATTCACCATTTGAATTTTTCAATCCACGAAGAAATGTTTAAGCCACTCTGTGACATGTATTAAAAGCTCTCAACTCAACTTATATAAAAGTTTAGCTACTTTCTATCCTAGGAGAATTGACTCTTACACTGATTGAAATACATTACATATGTACATACTCGTATGTATGTGTTCATAGAAGTTCATATAAAAAGGTTGTAGAAGTGAAAACAAATAGAATAAAGAAAAAGACATATGAGATAAAATCAATGTGCAGCAGGGTTTAATTTAATGGCAATTAGTTATGAACTTTTCAAATAATTTGGGAGCACTTGTGTAAGTTGGAATCGTAATACTTCTCGTATCTAATCTATTTCATAAAACCGACTTGTACAATGACTTAAATTTACTTCCAATCAGCATTGCCTAACAAGTGGTGAAATGTGTAGATGAAATGCACATGAACACTGATGATTTAGGTTCTGGCGTCCTCCGAAAACAACGTTATTCTGGTCTGTTCATCTAGGTTGGAATCAATTGGTTGTGAATTTCGCTTTGTTCCTCGAATTATTGTTTCATTTGCAATTCCTTCTGATTAAACCTTATGAACCTTATCCTGTTATCAATTGCCCTCATTGTTTCTTAAGATTGCTCCTTTTGAATTTATACATACTTAGTATGTGCGTTTATTATTTTATTAAGTATTTTACTGCCAACCGTCCTTTAAGCGAACAGCACAAAGTTATGTATGTATGTATCTATGTATCGAAATTGGGTAACAAGTTCCCTGGGACAAAATCAGTGTTAAATGAAATTGAAACACTGAAAATGGTGTATCCACGAAAAACGAAAAAATTTGACGCAAGTATTAGTATTTGTAAGCGTTATGTTCATGTTCTAGAAAACTTATTTTTGTCTTCTTAATACTTTGGTATTCAAAAGCTTTAGAGGCAAAGTACTAATAAATTTAAACATTTGTTATTTAAATAGAAAAATTAATTTATTAACAACATTTAGAGCAACATTCGATTGTTCGAGATATGCTTCCAAATTTTTATTTTTTTACAGTAACATTCAAAAAAACTTCTTTTCACCACTGTATGCCATCTAAAAGTCTACAACTTAATAAAGAAAAATACGTACATATGTGTGTGTGTATGTACATAAGTATGAATGTACATATGTATGAATATATATAAGAAAGAAATATTAAATTTCATTATTATCTTCCCATTTATCATTATCAACATCAATGTAGAAATAAAACAATTCGTTACATGGACGAAAATGTTTAATGAATATTTGCTCACAAAAAGGAACACACACCCCACCCACTCACATACAAGGCGAACGAAATCATCAAAACAAAAACGAACGTACAAACGAACTTACAAAAAGAAATCTCACACACGCACACACAATATTTATTACAGGCCACCCATTTGATTTTTATTTAGGTGCTGCAGCAGCAGTAGGAGCAGATGTTGTTATTCTTCTAGTTGTCGTTGTTTTTGTTGGTCCTCTTTTATCAAATAGAAAAAAGAATAAAACAAAACAACAACACACATTTTCGCGCTGAATTCAGTTTTCAACAAAACGAGCAACAGTCAAGTCGTCTTTAAGAAGAAACGAATAAGAGCAAAAAAAATAATCAAAAATAAATAAAAAAATATATTAAACTAAGAAGAAGCACCAAAATTTAACGGGATTAAAACAGTTAAACTTGAAACAGAAATTTAAAAATAAAATTACCTGAAAACGAAAGGAATCGCTAATGAATTAAATAAATTTAAATAGCAAACGGTCCAGTAGTTTTAATAAAATAATTAGAAATTTTAAATTCAATATAAATTTAAAATAATATGTAAAGAAAATTGTACAACAAAAGTGTAAAAGATACAATTTAATCGTCAGATTTAAGTGAAAGTAATTTTGTCACATTCAAGTGCAAATTGTTTAAATTGTTTATTAAATTTCAAGGGAATTTTGTGTTTTTAAAAGTGCAGCTAAATAACAAATAAGTGAAAAACGTGTTAATTCAAAGGAATCTTTCCGAGAATCAATTTAATTTCGTTTAAATGAAAGACAATCAAAAAGGTAAAAAAGCGTTAAGAATAGTATGTACTTATGTACCTAAGAAAATACATATGTACATACATACATACATATGTATGTACATATGTGTATAAAATTGCTTATTTGGTTCTAGAAGAAAAGAACCTCTTCAGATTAATACGAGCTCAAATCAACTCTAATTCATACAGTGCAATACATTCGTACACCGAGTGGTTCAAATTATGAGCCATAATAAATTATTTAATTTTTAAAAATATACTTATATTTGGACCGCCCGTTATTAGTAGAATTTAAGTTTTTTTTTTTTTAAATAAGAACAACCTAAGTTTATAGATTTTTCTATTCGTATCATTAAAGAAAATAGAAATCAATGGAATC
The DNA here is from genome assembly GCA_956483585.1 of Gymnocheta viridis. Taxonomy (NCBI): domain Eukaryota; kingdom Metazoa; phylum Arthropoda; class Insecta; order Diptera; family Tachinidae; genus Gymnocheta; species Gymnocheta viridis. Next base: position 59,845,161 of record OY101441.1, on the reverse strand, counting down.
TTATATGTAAGCCTTTGCTGAAATATATTTTTAATGGAGAGAAGTGAACAGAGTGAACATGTGATACAGTTTTAAAGAATTTACTGCCAGTCCCAGGATGTCACACATATTCGTTCTTTCGTACAAAAACAAATTCGAACAAAAACAAATTCTAAAATTGATTTTCTTATACTTGTGACATCGTGGGACTGACAGTTAATCTATTAGAAATTACAAAAATATATATGTATGTACATATGTATGTACGAGTATATAAATACTTATATTAAGAAGCGGAAAATTTAGTCAGAAATAAATTTTAATAGATTAATCGAGTAATTTCCGAAAATGTCTCGATTATTTATTGATCTAGATTTGATAATATAAATTAATTCTTCGAATACTCGAACAACAATTTTTATGCACAACATACTGATGCCGAAATAGCTATTAAAACGTTTTTAAATATTTCAAAAACTAAAATTATTTTATTTTATTTGACACTTACATAATGAAATACACTCTCTAAAATTTATTTATTTATTTATTTAAGTCAATAGATTTTAAATCCTTATTGACTACAGGTGATAAAAAACATGAAATGCCAAAAAATAAATAAAATAAAAAGCAGGTGTATGTAACTGAATTAACTATTTAAATATGTATACATATAATTTTGTTTTTTAAAACTTCGTTACTCTCAGAAATATTAATACGCACTGCGAAGACTCGTTATTAGCATGAACAGATATAAAGTTAATTTTGCCTTAAAAGCCGGGAAATGGACTACAGCCACTGTGTACCTTCTATCCACGGTAATTGAGAAGAGTATCATCTGGAAATATTGCGTCGCATGCCTTCTTTCACATTCAAGGAGCCTTCGATAGCACTTCGTGTGATGCAATTAAAATGGTACTCGACAGCGTTCCAGCGTTAATAAATAACTGGAGTACAGAGATTTTGACGTCCAGGATATTAACTTGGACCTGGAAAATCATTAGCGCAACTAGCGGTTATCCGCAAGGTGGCGTACTATTGCCTCTATAATGGGCCTTGGTCATAGATGACCTACTCGAACAACTTAACAGCCTAGCTTTTACATTTACGACCTCTTAATGTTGTGGGGATAGAGGCTTGTCAATCAACACCACCAAATCTATCCTTGCATCATTTACTAGACGCTGATAAATAATGTCTGCATAGACGGGTTTCGCTCGGGCGAAAGCATTTTGTCTTCTATAGTATTTTAAACAAAGGTTTCGCTTTCAAACAATGTTAGTTTCCTTAATACCATAGAGGAAAAATTTATTGAAAACTTGCCCCAAAACAAATAATGAAAAATATTCCCAAATTAAAAATGAAAAAAATCTAAAAAAAACAAGAAAATGTACTCGTACCTTAATTTTGTTTTGTTTTTATTGGCAAACTATTTGGTAAATTTTTATTTTAGGTGACACCTCGATTTTCATTATTTTCAATAAAAAAATTTTGGGCCAATTTTAATTTTTATTTTGGAGCCATTTTTATGGAGCCTAAATTACTATAGCGACAAAATCCAAAATCTAATTAACTTTTAAGCTTAAAAAGCACCTTGAAAACCGACATTCGAAAGATATAATATTAGAAAAAAATTCTCAAACTTATTATAAATTTTTTTAATTTGATTTTCTATATTTGGTGATTTGTTGTACAGAGAATACTGCACCGAACACCACAGATCAATTACTCCTTAAATCTATATTACAGTTGAAGCCCGTTATAACGAATAATATAATGTCAGACATATTCGTTAAACTGGGAGATTCGCTATACCGAACAAGTTATTCAAAAAATCTGTAATAAATGACTGTTTATATGTATGTCGTTGATAAACTTTTTTAATTTAATAAAATTCTTTCTGCAATTCTTTTAGTACAGAAGATTTTGAGTAATCAATTTTATTTGGATCACTCCATAAGATGCAGGTTTCAAACCCTTTTATAGCAGCTATATTCTTAATAGTAGATACTTCTGGCTCTACTGGTGGACCTTTATTTTCGTTTTCTTCATTTTCAACGTTGGTATAGTCAATAGCATCTTCATTCGATGTAAACAACGTCTACATTAAATGCTACCTGAAATTTTATCAAATAAACCAAAATATAAAGAAAGTTTCATGAAAAACTGCGCTTAATAGACGAACACCACGTCTCATGCACTCAACGTTATATGACAGTGGAATATCTTTTTCCATTATGGGATATTCACCTTTTTTAAGAGATTGTCGACTTTTAGTTTCATTGTTTGTATATTTAAAGTTTTCCACAATTTTATTTTCTACCTTTTTTAAAGTCATATTGAGGATTTTGCTATCCCACATTTTTGAGATACCACTGAAAGGCTTAACCCTTTCTTATAATCTTTTAAAATATTAATCTTTTCATTGAATGAGCTTGTTCCAGATGACTTGCAAGGTCCACCGTTTCCGTAAAGAAAAAAATGTTAAAATTAATTTATTATATTCTAATTTTTATGTAAATTAATTGTAACAAACACTTTAGTTGTGATTTGCACATAAACTTTAAAACTTTGACATTACCTTTTTTCTTAAGTGATAAATTTAAAATTTTTAATAAATAAATGTTGAAATTCATTGCATACAAGAGAGAAAGAATACTTTCATGGTATTTTAAACATTTTTAGCATTATATAGGAAAAAATTACCTGTTTAAACTTTTTGATTATCAAAATAAAATTTTGTTTTGTAAAATTTTATAAAAATTAGGAGATCTATCTAAAAAAATCAGAAAAACGATCTCATCTATACAAGTCAGCACTAAACTTCATGCTATTACA
>OY101441.1:57951612-58042147 GCA_956483585.1 Gymnocheta viridis | reverse complement strand
CTATAGCATTTTTGGGTGGCCATGAAGCACCTTCTCGACCAGCAACTGAGAAACTGGTGGGAACAACTGAGAGTAGCACCCAGTGGTTTGAAAAGGTATTCCAATAAGGCTATCAGCAATATAATATTCATTAAAAATGCTACAAAATAAGTTTTTTGTGTTATAGCTCGTGCAAGTTTTTTAAGGCATATTTCATATGTCATTTGGCATATTTGTCAATCATATCGTAAGAAAGCATTTTGAAATCTACTGTACATTAAAATCTCACTTATATAGTTTCCATACTTTCTAATAATATTTTTGATCGAAAACGGCCACACATGTGGGTCAAACCACTGCTACGGTGAATGGCTAGCGCAATCGGATGATGACCAATGATTTTGTATAGCCGGAATCGGAAGATATTGATATGGACGCCGTTTAATTTCAACAAGACGGCGCTGTGTACCGAACACGTAACGGTATCATTACTCGTTTGCGTGAAAAGTTTCCTAACCGTTTTATTTTCCTAAGATGTGATCACAATTGATCATCAAAATCTGTTAAATTAACACCTTAATAAAAGTCTTATAGGTACATAAAAGATAAGGTTTATGCCAGGAACCCACAATCGATTAAAGATCAAGCCGTGGCCACTTGGCTAATATTGTTTTTAATTAATAATAGGATAATCTCCCCTTTACAATTAAATAAATATTTGATAATTTCGCTTAAAAATACTCGTTTTTTTCATATCAAAATTAAATGAAGGATATAACAATTTTAATGAATTCTTAACAAAATATATTTAGTTTTTTTATACTTTTAAAAATATATCGTCGTAGTATAATTCGATAATGTTTGCATAGTTTTTGCATAAACGCAGTATCTGGCAGTACTGCTCACTAAATAACTGTTTGGTCAATTTGATATTCTTTGAGAAGCCGCAGTTTTCTTTTGCTCCTCCGATCCGTCGTTTTTGTAATAATATAATCAGTCGTTTTGCTGCTTGTGAAAAGTATATAATAATATATTAATTACTTTAAATAACGAAATAATATTATTAAATGGTGTGCAAAAGATTGAAATTCAAATAAAAAAATTTCATATAATTTCAAGTAATGTTAGCTGCAAAACTGATAAAGATAGCATCCATGTAGTGCTTGTATAAAAAAAGTAAGAGTTTAATAGAACAAATTGAAAAAAAATATAATATTAATGCAATTTGTTAAACGTGTTTAAAAGGAAAAGCAAGAATAAATTAAATTGTGAAATTAGTTAGTCAGTGTGTATGTGTGTGCAAAAAGATGTATAACGGGACGCGTAATGTCGTTGTTGTTATTATTATTAGTTTTTTTTCATTTATAAATTCATCTTTAGTTACATCTTACTGGTATATAAATTTACAATTTTCTGGATTTTATTTATAGATACTACAACGAATAATTCTGCTCTGTGCCCTCTATATGTATTTCTTTTATTGAGAAAAAATGGGTAACAAATGAAATATAAGTTGAATTTTTAAAAGTGATTATAGTCTTATTTATTTAATCATCCCGGAATTTCCTCCTGCACCAATGTTTTCTTCCTAATCCACATCTTCCTTTCTCGGCAAATTATTAACTCCAAACAATTCGCCATATCCAGGCATATAATCCCATAAACCTCTCATGCTCATGCTCCTAATCCTTAAAAAATTTCTCTCCAATCAAATTTACAAATTAATACAAACTGCATGGACTTAGTAGAACTGTGTTAATTTAATATTTAAGTGAAATTTGCATTTACATATTTTAATGTCCATATTAATACAATCTCATTTATTCCATAGACTTCATTCCAATGAATTTTATATTTCACAATTCTGACAGAGTTTCATATTCATCAATAAAAACTTTTTAAAATGAGCGCTATAACCAAGTTATCGTTACCGTTTCAAATAAAATTTGTACTAAGTATGTCAGAATTGCTATTACATACATACAATTTGGCATACAATTCTCACATCTGTTTGGTTTATCTGGCATTCTTTCAGAACACCGCAGTTTTCCTTTGACCGTCCGATCTATCGCTCTGTAAATTATATTTATTGGTTTTACTGCTTGTGAAATATATTTTTAAGTAATATATATAAAAATATATTAGTTTATTGAAAATAGAACTGTAATATTTCGAAATAGTGTGTAGAATTTAAAATTTTATAGATGAAATACAAAAAAGATTGCAATTGTTTTCAAGTAATGTAATCTTAAATCAGGTGAAGATATCATTTGTGTTTTCTTATATAAAAATATAATAATTTTACTAATAAAATAATAAAACTTTTCTAAATTTTTAGTAAAAATGCAACATGTGAAGAGTTTTAATTTAAAAGAAAAGCAAGAATAAATAAAATTATGAAATTCTTCAGTGAGTGTGTGCATGCAAAAAAAATGTAACGGGACGCGTAATATAGTTGTTGTTATTATTGAGGATTCGTCATTACACTGAGTGTAATAATTTGTTTGAAGAGCAAAATGTAATGACGTCATAATAACAATATAATAATCGGGTGAACGGTAACGGTTTAACAAAATGTTAAAATTTTTTTGTTGCTGTGAAAGACGATTTAAAGCAATTATGTAAGTAAATTAGAAACAATAAAGACATTGATATATTTTTCTTGACTTTAAAGTATTTTTTGGAATTATTGTAAACTTTGCTGATGATAAAGGAGATCAAAAGGAATTTTTATTTGTTTTCCAGGCCTGGAAAATATAATTTTTATAAATCAATTTTTTTTATCATTACAAAGTTGTTTCTGCAAGCGTTCTCAGATTAACTACCGGTACTACCCACGACAGTGAAAGTACTTTTATTTGATAGAAATCAATCTTACTTTTTCTTTATTTATTTATTAGCGCAGAAAAGACAAATTTTTAACATACTTTGAATTACTACCTTTGTATAGAGAAATCTTAAGGTTCAGAAGCCCATCCATATATCCGCCAAATAAATGTAAGCTGCCTCTGTAATGCTAGACGAACATCTCACGCAATCCCTTATTCTATATTTTTACACTCGCTCCTTAATTTTATTGATTTAACGCTTTTATATATTATTTCAAATGAAACTAGTCTCAGTGAAGAATTTTGTGCAAAAAATCACTCGAATAATCTCAATTTTCTTTCATATAAACATGGATCAGATGAATGGCGAAAACCGGCCGCTTAGTTTAAAGTAAAAATAAATGGTAATTGTGCTAAAGGCAGGGGCACATAGAATCCGTCGTACGTTATACTTTGCTTTTTTCAACTGACAACTTAGTTGAAATACAGGTTTTCGTATGAGCTTTGTCACATTCGGTACGTCTCCGTCAACGCAAAGTACTAAAGTAGGGCAACTTTTAACTTTTAACGTACGTTGAGTACTTTGAAAATTTTTTTTTATTTTGCTTTGTTTTTATTAAGCTTTTGTGTTGTGTGGTGACAAAAATAAATTAAATAAAAATTAAAATTAAAAAAAAAAACAGAATATCCTCTAATTCTATTGAAAATGTGAAATTTAATCAAATGAAGCTGATTTAATGTCCGTCAACAAAGTATTCATTGTGTCAACTTCCTCCGCCGATTCTTTAATGTCAGTTGAAAAAAGAAACGTATAATGTACGACGGATTCTATGTGCTTCGGCCCTAAGTGATTGGGTTGTACTTCAACCACTGCAGTAGATATTTACAATTCATTGTTGGAAATGTGGATACGCCTTTGAAAAATGATTTGGTGAACCTAATTATTTCAACGTTATACAAAGCGCGGAAAATTGGGAACAAAACTCAACTTTCTTTACACGAATGAAATAATTCAAAGTATACTACATTCGAAAATTGCAAACTTTAGCTTGACCGATTTTTTATTTTATACCATAATCCCCTGATCATAATGACATTGAGCAGTTGTGGGATCATTTAGTTTGAAAAAAACAAGTTTATTAATAAAAATAGGCTTATTAAAGCAGTGAGAAGAAGAAAAGCCATACATTATAAAGGCAACGCTACCAAGTATTAAGTAAATGCTTCATATATATGTTTGTTAAGTTTTATTAATGCCATTATTATTAAAAAAATGTGCTGAATTGATTCGTTGCTACTTTTATTTTGCAGAAATAGAAATATTTAAGTTTTTAACTTATCAATTAGTTAACGCCTACTTGTTCTAATATGACGTGTTCTTTCAAAGGTCAACTAGTTTTCTTGAAAAGCTTTTTATGTAATCTGCTTGCGTATGACCGATTTTGAGTTTTAGTCACTTCACATGCACACATGCAGTGATGCATTTTATCCTTTTCGAGGCTACATTTAGCCTTTTTTCTTGTCGTTTAGCCTCAAAATTTACGTGTTAGCCTCGTAGCTTTTTTAGCCTTTATTTGCTTTAAGTTTAGCCTCTAAAAGGCTAAATTTTGATTATCTAATGAACCCATAAAATCATCTTGAAACGTATAAAAATTATTCCAATATACAAACGAAAGTATACTGAAGGCAAAATTACATAGAAACTATTCACTTGTCGTTTGTGGAAAGCCCAATTCCAAAAACCGACGAGACATAGACAAGACTGGGACTTCCCCAATACCATGGGCTACAACAGTAATATTCTTAGTTAAGCGACGTACACGATTATAATTTTTCACATCACTGAGTTGTCCCGACTGCTTAAATTTGTTCACCTGTTTCAAAATTGCTGACCGAGAAGGTGCTTCACGACGACGCAAAAATACTTTAGCCTTGGAAACTGTTTTTTGCATTATGTACTTGAAGTGCATTATTTTACTAATACTTTCTAATTGACAAATTTTTTATTAATAATAAATTAACAGTTGAATTAAGAATAAAATTTTTTTAGCCTTTTTGAGCTTTTATTTTATGGCGATTTAGCTTTTTCTGGCCCTTTTAAATGGCCGCTTTAGCCTATTTTTCCTCTAGCTCCTGGCAGCACTGCACATCTGTACAAAAAATTTCTAATTTTCTAATACTAATATACAATATACAAAAGAATTTACAAAATTATTTAAAAAGCGAAAGTTAAATATTTTTTTAGTTTATTTTAGTGTATTTTATTTAATTTTACGTTATGTGATATAATTTTATTTTATTTTACTAAATTTAAATTTATTTGATATATTGATTCAAACTGATTCGAGCTTAATATTATTTGAGCAATTATATATAAAAATAGCAAATTTTATTTCCCATCATATTTTTTATATATTTTTATTATATTTCACCTAATATGTATTTATTATATTTGACTTTTTTATTTTCTTTTACTTGATTTTACTTTCATTAAATTACAATTATTTTTACAAATAATCATTTCTCGATAACTTTCGGTATTAATGTTGCATGTGTAGCAAACATGTTACAGATTACTCATACGTATTAAAATAATAAAAGAAAAATTGTAGCATACCATTACGGTTTAGTAAAGCTGGTAGAATGCTTTGCGTATGAGTGCTGATGAATCCATAAATGTTGTTTTGGTCCATATTGCTCATACGCAATTAATTACTTTCGCGAAATCGATCATAGGTATTGCTTGTGACAAAACGGCCATTTCGACCACTAAATTTCAAAAATCTTATGACGCAGTTGTGACGCATTAAAGTGGTACATAAAATTTATAATTTATTTATGAACAACGTAATATTTTAACTTAGAAAAAATTTAGTAAACCTTCGTATACAAAAAATCTGTACGCTACTTTCACTTAAATGGCGTTTTCTGAAATACAGTATAAAATATACCTCCAGAAACAAAACAATATTTGCGTAACGCAATTGGTTCAATAGACATGTGAGAACCTGTGCAGTTTTCTATGGGAAAAAGATACTGGACCTATTTCATCGACCCAAGTGGGCCGGTTGATTACAAAAATTCAGACTTTTACAGATCGCTAAAATTAGTTATTCAGGGTAAGAAATTTTTTTTAAGATATACATACATTCTATATTTAAAGGATTCGTGTTTTTACTGATTAATCAACTAATTATGATTTACAGAAAAACAAAAATTTTACAAACAATTCAAAATGATTTGATAAACAAAGCAAAAAGTAGAAGTGAAAAGAAATTATAGAACGTATTTTTAAAAATGATTTAGTTTTCTTTGTCGTTTAATGAATTGAGAATAGAAAGTGCAGAAAATATATCGTCTTATCCTTTCATAAATTGTAAATTATGGCTGCCTCTTAAATATATTTATTTGCTATAATATAATGATGAATTAAATGTTTAGTTATTATGAATTCTTTTGGTTTTTCTTGAAGGAAAATTTTATATTTAAGGATATTTATATTTTAAGCACAATTCATAGCGGAGCGTGTGGTCGAAACACCATAGTAATTTGATTATATCTTTTCTTATGAAATTTTTAACTTAAGGATGTATAAACTCTTCCACAAATAATGACCAAATAAAAATTTGTATATACTTGGTTGTTTAAGATTTGTTGAAAAAAGTAACCCGAAAGTAATTTTTTCTTTGTATATTTATTAAAGGACATACTGGAAGAAGTTGTGTGAGAAATTTTGCAAGCAACAACTCTTATTTTAGTTAATTAGACATTCTTTTCTGCAGACATTATTACGAATTTCCTGCAATCTAAATTTCGAAATCAAAAACTAAACAACAGAATGTAAACTTCGGAATGGTACAGAAAAAACAATCCTAAAAACTCAATGCTAATAACATAAAAAAAAAATTAACGATACCATTCTCTCAAGAAAAGACCAAATCAAGATAAAACGTCTGAGATTAGGACACACTCAAATCTCCCACGGACAAAAACCTCTCAAAATTGTGTCCCTTCTGTAGATTCGATTCAATAAGCATAGATCATCTATTTTAAAATTGCCCTCACATGAACAAATTCAAAAATACAATACTAAATAACAAAGACTTTTTCCAATTACTTTACACTACAATGACCCATGACATTATTAATCTTTTAATCGAATACCTAAAACAGTCTAACCCTTATAATTCAATTTAGAAAACCTTTACAAAGCCCTCAGAGCTTAATACCATCGATGCCATAGCTCTTCTCTCTCCTTACATTATACTAATAATTTAGTTATAAGTATATGTAAACAAATAACATAAGTTAAGGATTTATGGGGAGAATAAAAATGCTTGCTCACGTATCAATCAAAAGTTTTATTTATTTTCACTCTATCGGTAAATTTAAAATAAATAATAGATAAACTCTACCGCTTTCTAGGAATGGATTTGGGAAATTTAATTTATACTGTTCTGGTCGAAAAAGCCATCGCGCGCCCACGATGGGTCAAACTTAATTCGAGTACGCTAATATCAGAATTTCCTGCAAAAATTCGGTACATGAGTAAATGTTTCGGTAAGAATTATTTAGATATATTCTTCATAAAAGTTATGAATTATTTGATCTTTAGATCTACTCAGAAATCATATTGTTGCCTTACGCCACATTCATTAGAGAAATTATTTTTTATTACTGCATTAGTTAACCTACTTTTTCTTTTTTCGCTACATTTTTCAAAACTTAACCTTAATGTTAACAAATTAATTTCTGATTTGAAAAATATTTTTGGCTTGTTTACATGCTATAAATTTACAAATTATCCTCTTTATTTTACTTTTTTTTATTTTAAATAAGTTTTAGAACTTTTTAATCACCAAGTTGGGACCATAGATCAACACTCACTACAGGGTATCTCATCAGCATTCTTTATTCAATGTTTTCCTTTCTCACGCTAAACACTAGTAATAAGGAATATAATCTACTCAACCGAATTATTTAACAAATTAGAGAACTAAAATTACTTTTTTTTTTTGCAAGTTGCATTTTCAATCAGGCTAATCTGCTTATGCAGGCTAATATGCTTAATCATTTTGATTTGATTTGAAGGATAAATTAGAAACATAAATATTTTCTTAAATATCTTTCGAGTAAGAACACTTTTCAGTCTGTGTTATTGTTGGCGTTATTATCGTATGCCAAGATAATCGTTGCAATGGCAAATGCAAACTTTATACTTTATAATATTTAAATTTACCAGGCATTTGAAAATAAGATTAAAACAAAATTTTGCCTGCAAGAAACGCATAATGTTTCCTGTTAATATTTTTGAAGAAAATGTCACTCTAAGCTCTTGATATGTACATATCCCTGGGCAAGGAATATTGTAATCTGAACACTTAGAGTTTACTCAATGTGCACGTAATACTACAACAGTACAAACTTTGTATGTGGAATGCAAAAGGCATTACTTGCATAAAATACTGAAGTTTAAAATGGTCGTGAAAGAAATATGCTAGTTTTGGTCAATCAGATTTTTCCATATTCATCGAAACTACCAGCATAAACGCTTTATAGTATTCGTCAGCGTCGTTATTATTTGCACTTTTGTGGCTAATCACGTTTCGTCAACGGTGACTGACATAAAGAATGTTAATTTGTGCTTTCTACGTTACGTTGAGATGTGAAAAAGCAACATTGCTTGAGTAATCTGTTGCCAATGGTGAAGTTTTCAGCATTAAAATAAATAAAACATGACGTTGATTAAGATAAGGAAATATTTGGCTCAGTGAATTCTACTTAAAAGTGACAAGATGAAAGTAGCAGTGGCGATGATAGCAATAATTTTCAGTTGTGTGGTGTGAAGAAAAAATATAGCGAACAAAGCAATAAGCACAGGAAAGAAAGAGAAGAAAAGGAAGTAACACCTCTAATTACAAAACTGCTTACAAAAGGCATAATTTTTATGTGTCGAGCTTTTATTTGAAAGTACTACAATTAAAAAAATAAATTTATTGCTATCGATTTTAAAAGTTTTAAGGCTAAGTTCTGGATTAGTGCAATACCATCTCCTTTCTAGGAAACCAGCTAGCTCGGTAACGTTTTTCTCACCATTCCTTCCCACATTCGAAAGGTAGAAAAATATTGCCAGACTAGCAGTTTGTCTAAAAATTGGTCGATATTATACCTATGAGGAACTTGATCCTTATTTTCATCTTACTACTTTTAATGGCCAAACTTGTTGAACAGGAACTTATCTTATTTGCACCCTAGCTTTCCTAAATTTTTCTGATTACGTATTCATTATACAAGTGACCCATATAATCGTTTGAGTTTTGAAAACAAAAAAAAAAAAAAAAAACAAAGAAAGTTTGCAAAACTGAATGAATTATTTATTTTGTGTGATAAATGAATGCCTGTTATTGACTTTTTAAAGATTATTTAATATAAATAGTAGTAGTCTATTTGTGAGATTTAATTTTGGAACAACTCTGGTTGTTATTTTGGGCGGTTCTCACCAATTACAGCTGTAATGTTGTTTTTAAGGGTTGAAACTCTGACTGGTTTGTCACTGTATACGAGAAACTTTACGTATCCCAACATAATATCGTATACATAGTAGGGTTAAGCCGCATGATCTTCGCGTACAATGAACTGCTCCAAGGCGTGTGATTAATTGCTCACTAAAACCGCCTTTCAATAGATTCACGGCATCGCGTGCCGTGTGGTATATGGAACCATCTTGTTGAAACCACATACCAATCTAGTCCAACTTTTCCTTTTTGGGCAAAAACAGTCATCCGATTTTACGATTTTCATCGGTCTGGAAGAAAGACGGTGCACTGATGCCAGTGGCCCACAAACCGCACTAAATAGTGCATCTTCCAAGGTGCATTGATAGTTCTTGAACTGTCTTTGGGTGCTCTTCACACCAATTTCGCCAATTCTGTTTGTAGACGTACTTATTGAGCTCCAAGGATGAAGATAATTTTTCGATAGAAAAATTGATTTTTATCCAATTTTCCTGAGGCCAAACATATACACGAAACAAATGGCGTTGCGGTACGCTTCCGCTAGATACGTTTTTGCAGCAACTGTATTTTGTATGGTTTGTTACCGAGGTCCTCATACAAAACCTTGCAGGCGGTGGAATAATAAATTGTTGCCGAATTAATGTATTACGATCTTCATTGGCAATGGCTAATTCAGCAGCAATATTCTCCTCAGTACGCACTCTTCGTATACGGGTTTAATGTTCAACGAAGTGAAGCTGGTGCAAAATTTAGACACAACAGCTTGGATAGCTTATTCGGTGGGTCGATAATGACGACTATAAAATGGACGTAATTTTTCAAAATACATTTGTAGGTATAATTATGATGTTATGACAAGCCTTACTCAGCCACATGTCATGATTTTTTTACACTAAAAAATTTGAGTTCGACAAACCAAATAGTAAATAGTAATTCGCTCTTTACAATACAGTTTTACCACCTTCATATCTCGGGAAGCGTTTATGGTAAAAATTTTTAAATTCACATTTAAGGTTATTTGAATGGAGTATTCTTATGTTTTAATAATTGTTTTTTTTAATTCAATATTCGTTACTTCAATGAATCTTTTACTATACAAATTGTAAATTATTAACGCTGCCGTCAAAGGAAAGATTGTGGGCATTTTTAATCTGAGCTTGATTATGAAACATTGAAAGGGACCGTCAATAAATCAATGGAACAGCAAATACACAGCACATAAATTTCTTATATCTAATGAACGCAAAAGTTTAATCTAAATAACTTAGAAACTTGTATAAAATCAAAAATGTTGCAGATTTTATTTCAACAATTTAAATTTAACGGAGATATACTCACAAGTAGAGTTCTTGCAACTTTTGGAACGTTTGTATGAAATAGATTTTTTCCAATCAAATTTGTGATTGATCAAATTTAAACAAAGAATATAAAATAGAGACAGTTCCTTATTAAGATTTAAAACAAAAATACAAATATTTATCTGACAGTTTCTTGCCTTAAATAAATGTAAATAGTTCGATATATTTGAACAAAACAGGAACAATAAAAAATACCTAAATCCCTCTTCATAGGCCTTTTATTATTTGATATTTATTGGCTGTTTCACTTGCTTGTAGCGAAATTCTTATAATGTCAAATTTCTTTCTTTTGTCAGTTGAACATTTATTTGCTTTTTAATCTACTAAATTGTGCCGTGAATCATTTTGTGTGGGAGAAGAATTAAATTTAATGCCATGCATATAACTTACTGCCATTAAGTAATTTTTTATTTAAAGCTAAAAAAACAGTTGATAACTTCTGGTTGGTTTTTTTCTTAAAGTAAGTGAACAGTTGGGAGGCTTAGATCAATTGAAAATATCAGTTGATTGTGTTAATGGCACATGTACAATGCATTTGAAGTAAAGAAATGAATAAATATTATAAATTTTAATCAAAACATCAATCACTGTCTATTCCTGATACCCATAATAACTTATTGTTTTCATTTCTTCTTTATGCTCGGTTCATTCTTTTATGATTTTTCGCTTTGTTTATTTTAATTTTCGTTTTATTCTTTGTAATATGATGACAATGAATTTTTTGTGTAACATTTGCCTTCATATTCTATACCTTTCATTAATTTGTGCTCCGTCTCTCTTTTGACTCGTATTTTTAAGTTGCGTATTATTTAATATGGGCTTTCAAGAATTACGATTGATTAATGTCAGAATTAAGTTCAAATAAATTTCTGTAATTTATGATAAACTATATGAAATTTTCAAAGACTCTTTTATTTAAGCGGTGTAGACATAAGCACTCTAATTAATTCAAATAAGTGTTACAAGGGTATTGTTTAGTTAAATAGCATACAGCCTATTTGAAGTTGAATGTGCTATTGTTTGTTTAATTATCACAGCACGTAAGTGAAAAGAAAATATAAAACGAAGACACCTGCGACGTTCAAGTGTGCTTTTACAATTACAAAACTCTCCATTAATATTGCCTGGGTATTATGCAAGTTTTAGGATTTCTAAAAAACTATTATTATTATTATTATTATTTTATTAAACTAAATATTTACTCTCCAAAGGTGTTAGATGTGAGAAGCAGACCTTGTATTTGCTTTAAATATAAGACAAAGATAAATTAAAACAGAGAACCAGGGTTATGAATATCAATTTATAATTGCCATGGTCCGCTTCTTATTTAGAGCATTCATAAAAATTGCTTCAGATGATATTTTAGGGACAATGTTGCTTTAATGTAAAACAGTGTGTTATTAAATAAACGAATCACTTATTGCCGTGTTTGATTTTTATTGTTTGTGAACTACGATGACAGAGACACCCAGATTCAGGAGGATACAGCCACAACAGAGATGATAACCTTCTTAATGTCTTGACTGATTGTCTTCAAACAAAGAAAAAAATAAAAATCAGTTAAAACGTTTTGGCTCTACGATGGAACAAGCATACACACAGATATACAAATTCACAGATGCACACACACACACCCCCAGAATACCTCTATTTTCTGGTCGGTTGTTAAAAACCAAAAACTATTTTTTTTGTTTTTTCGTTGTAACTAGTAATTTTAAGAAATACTTTATTTGCAGCAAGAAGACTTTAAATGAAAATTGGAATATTTTATAGACATTATTTAATATGAGCAAAAAAATATTGAAATACATAAAATAGGTTTAAAGTTTTTAATTACGTTATTAAAGATTTTATTTGACGGAAGGTACTAATGAGATGCCTCTCCAGTTGCCACTTTTACGCCTATCAGCTTTCAGCGGTGTATTTATTATTATAGATTGCTTTCAAGTTTTTCTTTCCTTACGCAGGCCTAAATAATGGTTTTACAAGCGTACTGAGTGCTTTCGGATCAGCTTAACACATTCTGCTGGGATAACGATAGATTTTAGCATTTAAATTTTGCGTTGGACTTCCGTTGTACTTGGGGGAACAGATATTTGGTAGCAAGATTAAATTCTAAGGGATGCTAGCCTTTCTTAATTTGGTGATAGGGCTGCTATCTTTGTGTCCAAACAAAAATAAGCGAATATTGGGGGAACAGTGAGGATGTTGGCATTTGGAGGTTAGCTCACAATCACATGTATCTACTGTTGCTAATTTTTTTCTCAAAATATTGCTTAAAGTAACAATAAAACAGCAAACTTTCCAAAATATTTAAAAATTTTGTTATAATTTGGTCGTATAGACTTCCCAAATTGCCCCCAAAATTTATTGATGAGAATAAACATTTTATTAAATACCAAATGAAAGCAATGAATTAGTTAATGCAAGGCTTATTTTATTATTATTATTATTCTAGTAAAAAAATATGAATACAAAACTGCATAATCTGTGGATTTCGTTAGAATAATTGCTTCTTCTGGGCATGACACTGCTTACTTGTCTAAAGACAATGTTGCATTGTCACTAGAACTATCTGCCTGTTCGCCGATATCGAAAGAAAATTTTCTTTCGTATAATTACATTTAACACAAAATCAAAATTTTAAAAGTGGTTTTTGTTTCAAATGTAAGAATTCGAAAGATATTTTTCTTTTGCTACTGACAAACAGGTTGTAAATCTCTGGGCAAAGAATTGGTTTACTAATAGTCGTTGAAAATTAACATTATTATATTGAAATCAACTGATTGGCTTGAGTTCAAATATGAATTTATACATTTCATGTGAATTAAGAAATTTGTTTGGTAATTTTGGAATAATTTATTATTCATGAGACCAACAGGATGGATCAGTTCTGATTTAGATTAACATCTGATTTAGCTTAACCATTAATAATTAAAAATAGAATTTCGATTACAGAAGACAAAAACGAAGTAAACAAAAATGGGATGTAGCTTGATTTTAGTTGCCAATAGCACTGGAAGAAGCAGGACAGTATGCAATACATGGAATAATTAATCGTCAGAGACTTCGTACTAACCGGGATTGATTTAATGTGTAAAAATAAATAAGTTGCATTTATCGTACTCTAATTCGTTAAAAAGTAGATATTCCTGGTCACTAGTATTGTTGAAGAGTGACATTGAGGGAACTTTAGAAATGCACCGTGGTCACCCTATTCTATATATACTTATATATATTATACTTTGTACCTTTTTACAAGCAACACATATTTTTTCGCAATTGAATATCAAAATAAACGTTTATACTTCATTTAAACATTATAATAAAAATACAATCCATTTATACGTGTACAAGTATCCACCGTCAAAAGTGGTATAATTGAACAAAGAACGCTGATGAGATGGTGTAGCGACCTCAAAATCAGAACTGATCCGTTCTGCTAGCCTGAAGAATAAATTGTTTCAAATAAAAAGTACTCTCTTAATAATAAAAAAAATATGAATTTATCCAAAAATAATTTCTTAAATTATGAAGTAATGGGTAAACTCAGATTTGAACTCAAGCCATAAATTTTCATTTCAATATATAAATATTATTCTCTTAATAAAAAATTATGAATTTATCCAAAAAATGTTCTAAAAATGAGAAAAAAGAAATGGGTATACTCAGAACTGAACTCAAGCCAACACAATTCATTTCAATTCAACAAATTACACATAAACATTAAGTATTAAAGAAACGTATATTATTTCGGCATGGCCGTGTTTCAGCTCACTTTTCTATAATGCAGCACTGCAGAGGAAACTCGATATGTATGCAAAGTCTTATAGGATCCGGATAAATAAGAGTTGTTGTAAATCAATATGTTTGTATCTAATTTTTTGCGGTTAGAGCTCGATTTATCTTGTTTTTTTTTGTAAGTCCAAAGTTAAAATGCAAAGAACTAACGACAGGCAAATTAATTTTACGGGCGAATTTATATAAATATCGGTATTCGAAACTCACTTTATAGCTTCGCTTTTTTTAAGAAGTAACACTCAGGCAATTGATATGCCTACCAGCACGTGTGTTACCTTCTTTTGCAAAGGAATAGCGAGAGAGGACAGATGGTAAAATAGAGAAAGCTTATTTTTTACGACGTTGACATTGCGCTATATGTAAGTTTTTAGATCAGTTATGTACCGCCCCCGGTGTTCAGTGGGCACAATAAATTTCTTTAAGTTGTGTACCCGTTTTTTTTATATTATTATACTTTGCGTCGATTTTGCTACAACACCGATGAAGGAGGGCGCTGTGAAATACATATGGCATAGACCAGTATCAATTGCTGCCGCTACTGCTCAGTAACTAGTGCTAAGCCTTCGTCACTTAAACAGTCTAGCAACAACGAATACCATGGCACACTAATGCACATCTGAAATATACTGGATGTTATGACTTGCTTGAAACTGGGCACAAACCCAAGTTTTTAATAACTGTTTGGCTTATGGCCAACACTTAACATTGTTGACAAAATTTATGTTATTAAAAAAACATGACTGAAAAGTATGGAGTCAATAATGCAAACATCGCTTGATTTCCCACTAATAGCTAAATCATATTTTGCACAGCAAAATGTAATTGAAAATCGTTAAATTTAACGAGAAAATAGCTGAATAAGCATTAGTGCATGTAACACTTTTTGAGTGCGTATCAGCTTAGCACTAATAAAATGCAATTACAATCTCCATTGTGGTGGCCCATGAAAATGTTACATAGCGGTGGCGACGAGTATAGCTGAATGAAGCAGAATAACTTCGCAGCCCGGATTAAACTCTGTCCAACGCTATAAACTGGTAAAGTGGTAGGTCCGTCTGCCTGCTGAGCCAAAGTATCTTGTTATTTTTTAAGATAGCAGGCCTACTACCGAACCAGAACTAGGAACATCTGGGTTAATCACCTTCATCCCTCCGAGTCATAAACAATGCGAGTATTTTGTAATCTTTAGTATTTGTTGTAATATTGCTGTATAACACTCTCCCAATATTAGAAATACAGCGATATTACAACAAGAAAACAATTAAAAAAATTTATAAAATTGAGATGTTACACATAATTAATACAAACAAATTTTAAAACAGACACGAAAAATTGCGCGCATGTTTATGAACATATAATATCTTAATATATACAAAAACGCTTTTAGTTTAGTTTGACCTTTCTTTTTTTTAGAAAAAGGTTAAAAATTGGTCCTTTTTATTGAAAATTTGCAATATAATGAGTTTTTGAAATATTGGCTTTGTTAGAAATTGTTGTGTCATCACTTACGAGGCAAAATTTTCACTTAGGAAAACTTTGAATTGCAATTCAGTTAATAAAAAGTAAAATAAATATTTTTTTTTTCTTTTTTAAAAGAAAACGGCATAAGAAAATTATTTTAAATGTTTTTGTTATTGTAATTTTTATTTATAAATAGTATCCGTAATTTTTTGTTTTTAAATTTGTTTTACTTAAAGTTTTTTCTGAGCAGCGAAGTTGCTCGAAATATCGAAAAAAATTAACAAAATTTATACCATAAATGTAATAGAACATAAAAATATTTTTATTTAAATAAATTTTATGACCAAGATCCTAAACAAAAGAATAAATACTTAAAAATTTTAAGGTCGAAGAAAATAATTAACATACTTTAAGAAAACATTAATTCATGTAAAAGCAAGCTCTAGCCTTGCTGCTCAGCTATATAATTTCTATCAAGCATAAAAGAAAACACAAACAATGGAATAGCAGCAGATGTCAGCTACACACAAAATACAAAAGGCAGAAATGTTGAATTCTATCTTTGTTTTCCTTAAGTTTACATTTCAAACCAGATCAGTAGAGCAAATGAATATAATAATCACAATCTCCACCACTATTACTAGAATCATTATCATGCTGGTGGTTGTAATGTCATCACTTACTTGCAGTTACTTGAAGGTATTCTGTGCTGAGGAAAATTAAATAAAGGTTTACCTCTGTGATACCTTTCCTTTGGTTAAAAACACACCATTTCATTTTATGCATTTCAGATTGCTTTTTGTAATTTTATATATTATACAAAACGTTTTGTTTGATGAGGGTTTTTAGTTAGTCTTTATACATGGTTTAAGGTCTACTGATGATTTAGCATTAGCAGCAATGAAAAGCATGTATGTATATAGAGCTAAAAACCCTCAACACTTTTCTGAAAAAAGATATCGAGACCTGTCTCGAATAATAAATTTAAAAATTTATATTATATATTTATAAGTAATTAAGACAAGGTGATGTTTGCAAGATCCACAGATAACTGGTGAATCCTTTAAGAAATCTCAATCAATATAAATTATTCTAAGGCACCAATAGATCTGCTTAGTAATTTTGAACATTCTTTTGACGTCATGACAAAACCATATTTATTTTAAGCCTGTTACATATGAGTGAAGCAAATTACCCAAACACTTGAGTAAATGTGATTGAGTGAACGATTTTGGCAAAAATACAAACTCTGTTTGTTAAAAATAATTAGTAAATTTGTTATTGTATTTCATAATAAACAAAAAAAAATTTACAAAAAACTTTTATGAAATCAAACATAATAAATGTCAGAGAAAACATTTATAAATTCAAATATACATTTTTTATTCGACGCCGATCCGTGAAAAAAATCAGATCAGGCCTGTACACCAACCATATAATTCTTTACTAAAAAATTTTGTTTTTGTTGTTTTTTTTGTTAACTGAATAAAAAAACTTTTTGTTTTTATTTAAAGTGGACTAAACAAAACAAAAAATATTGATAATTAAATGTTGTTAAATAACAAATTTAGTATAAAATAGATGTTTTAATTACTTTAATTGTTTAAATTAGAGGAAAATGTTTCTCATGGTAGGCAAATGGCTGAAAATGTTCCCAGTAGCTTGAATGTTTCTTAAAAATGTTTTCCTGATAAATCAAATAAATTAAAGCGTATACCGATTATTCTATTGACTGAAAAACATCAAATTTTAATTTTTTGTTTAGTCGAACAATTTAATCATATTGTGTACATTCTAGGATACCTTGGCGAAATTTCAACTGTATTAAAAATTAACTCTTTCAGTTTGATCCTTATATGGAAATATCTTTTTGTTTAGTAGAAATTGGGGGCCTTATATTGTAAAATGCACAACGAGCGTTGACATATTTTACAAGGAATAAATCAAAAATACATTTGGAATTTGTCAACGTTTAGCGTTGTGCTTTGCAAAATGAGACCTTCACTATTTTCATTAAAAAAATCATTTTAACTAATTTTTGTAAAAAAAATCTTCGAAATATATCACCAGAAGAACGAAAATATACAAAATTTGTTGTTGAGGATTTCAAATTATATAACAAGTAGATTGATAAACTTTAAATACATATCTGCTGTGTTAGTTATAGAGAAATAAAAGTTAATATTCCAACTGACTTACAGACCAACAAATTCAAGCCGCTGCAAGGCATTTGGCAAGCCACAGAAAGAAATTCACAATTTGTAAGGTTTGTGAGTATAAAAACACGAACTTAAAACAAATCAATTGGAAATAATGTAAAAATCTCAGCAACATATAGAAAGCACATTCATTTATATTCGACTGAAAAGAAACAATGGGAACTAGCGAATAAAAGACGCAAATGAATGAAAGACTAAAGAGCTAAACAAATAAGTGTATGTACGTACGTACGAATGTTCTTTTGTTTTTGTTAGTTGAAATCATGATAGCAAATGCTACGTGTCCTTGACATTTCATAATTATAGTTGAATGTATATTCAATAGCAGTACGAGAAGAAAGTAAACTTTGTTTTCTTCACAACAACTGTTTACGTGTAAGTAAAACATAATTTGCTTTAATGGGTATTGAATATTCAAGTATGATATTTCCATTGCGGTAAAGTTATAAAGAAATTTATACGCATTGCATTGATTTTTTTCATTTAGAAATAGTACACCAAGCAACAGCTATTTTAATACTGGAAAAATCGATACACATGAAAAATACATTTGCAATAAAATCACCGTTCATCGTCCTTATTAATGATGTAACAAGTTTTCAAGGATATAGGATTTTATAAAAATTTCAAATAATTGTTAATTGAGAGATAAAAATATAAAAAAGTTTATTAAATATACATAAAAATATATAAAAAATGTGTTCTTTAATATTCCTTAAACTTTTTTACTAATGGGCTCCGAGATACTGGAGGTATTGTTCAGAGCTGCGGCATTCGATATCAAACGAAATAAAAATTTAAAAAAATTTTATATGGGATTTCGTTCGATATCTAATGCCGTAATTTGCCCCTTGGACGTCAGACATATATATTTTGAAACAAACAAATTAAACAAATTATTATATTATTATTATTATTTTTATGTTTTATAACAGCACTGGTTTTATTTTTTAATTTTGGAATAACTCCAATTTTTATTTTTGTATAATTTTTAATGATTTAATGAAAATTAACAGAACTGTATTTTTTTAATTATTTACACATAAGATATAACAATAGCAGGAATCCAAATGATGTTTAGATAGTATGTTCTTAATGCTGCATGAGTTGAATCAACACCACCCTTAAATTTAATTATCCTTGAAAATACTTGAACCGCTGAAAAGAGATCCATTCTTTTTCTATCGCGTAAGAGTGGTCTACACTCTAATCTCTAACGGATTGGCCAAGGTACTCACTGACGGTTTCAAAAAAGGAGACGGGGTTGGTGGGTGTTTTTGTGTGGAAAATTTCAATATGAAAAATCCATTCAGACTTTAATACGGTTGTAGAGTATCTTGTAAGCTGAAATTTCTGCTATTCCACGATCGTTAAGATATCAGAGGCGAGAAATTTGAGAGTGGCACTAATTTGGACACCAGGGGTACGATTACTCTCCTGGTAACTGTTGGCAGATGGTATTGGTAGACAAAGAATGGCAATGACCAATTATGACTTCCTTCTCTGGCATCCTCTACCATAATGCAGGCTGTTGATTTAAAGCAAATCGCATCAACTTTCTCAGTGCAGGTGGGAAAGGTACCTACTATGTGGCTAAGTTAACATAGCCCTACTATGACTTGAGTAGAGTACGTGATCTAGTAAGGTTCGAAAAAGGTCGGAGACTGTCTCATGCCAAGGAAATGAATTTTAGCTACAACGACTCCTGCTGGAGTTATAATAATGATGAGAAACAAGAAACTTTGCCTCATCTTCTATGCCAATGTCCTGCGCTTAGATGAGCTGGTAGAAGGATACTTGATTCTAATACCTTACCAGTCCTAGATAATCCGACAGGTATAGGCAGATAGTCTGCATAGCCCAATAAAGAGGCCGGATGGTTTGATGAGGCTATGGGACAACTGTAATCTTGTTCCACCTGCTCTAGAGTATCACAACGGAACCGAATTAGCGAAACCAAGTGATCCTTCACTTATATGGTAGCTCGTAAGCTTAAACTACCCTATGCCAATTTGGTTCGAAATGTACGAAACTATTGACTTTCCGTTTTCAAAACCAATCAGGGCTGTCACAAAATCTAATGTAGTGGGAATTGAATTTGAAAACACGTAAAAAAATAAATTTTATTGTTATCACTTTTATGGTCAATTTAGAATTACTATCTGTTTTGAACATAAAATCGCTAATATTCAAATTCATCAGGCAAAATTATTGTTTGTCGTCTTTTAAAATCCCATTCCGATTGCATTGTATTCTATGGCAACCCTAAATATTCAGGTTTTTAGTTTAAAGTCGCTCTCCATTTTATTGGAAATGCCTTTATAGTTCGACCTTACTGTACCATATCTATGGATTTATTGATTTTATTTTTTCTAATAAGTAAATGTTCAAGAAAAATTATCATAATATACAACTTTTTCCTTTCTTGTTCAATCAGCTGCAGTATTTTTCCTGCCCCTAAGGCATACCCAGCAAAGTTTGCTTTCATATATTCGTATTCATGGTTTCATTACAAATTGATTTTTCGATATTAATCACTTGTGGCACATGTTATGAGTTTAATAAATAGATACACAAAAACGTGTTTCTGTATTTTAAGTACTATTCTATGCATATTTCAATATTTGAACAGGAAAAGTTTATATTCACTAATAAATTGTTTTTTAATATGCTGGGATGACCATCGATAAGTATCCAATAATTTTACGTTACTACAGAAGAGGAGGAGAAGATATCGCTGTTTTATTGCAACGTAGTCATATCTGAAAAAATCTTGTTCTGCAGGTAACGAGCTGAAAGTTTTTAATTTGAACACACATGAATAGAAAAATAAAAAAATTATTCGATGAATAATTCTGTATTCTCAACTCAAAAATCACGTTTTTTGAGATATGACTACGTTGCAATAAAGGAGCGATATATTCGATTAGAAATGATTTATGTTTACTTGAATTTAGTTAAATGTTTGATTGATATAAGTCTTTTGCTTTTGTTCGTATTTCAACTAGTTTTAGTTTTCTTAGTTTACTGAAGACATAAATTTTACTCCCCTATACGATTAAACATAAAAAATAATTGTTCAATTCACAAGCTCCGTCGTATGGCTTATTGTTAAAAAAAAGACGATATTTGTTTATGTGCTTGTGAACAGACAAATTTGTTGTATCGTCATTTTGACGTATTTTAAATATCAATTCAATGTAGTAAATTCATTGTGAGTAAATTATTATATTATAAAAAAATAAGAAAAATGAAACTGAAAAAATTAATTAATTAATGCCTTATGCCATCAATATATATAATGATTGATTCAAACAATTTTGATTAAAATAGTTTGCAAATTAAATTGAAATGAATCAAGTATATACTTAACATTAAGAGGAATGTATTTTCTGGGTTTACTTATTACATATTTAAAAGATTTTTACAAATTAATCGAACAAATAGAATTTTTCCATACCTGACCTCAATACAACCATTTATAAAACATATAAAATTCAAACGTATAATTATAACACACTTTTGTAATGAAAATGAAAACAACAAAAATACAATACTGTATAATTAAGACAAGTACACAACACATATCACGTTAATACGAACTTGTGAATTGAACAATTGTATTTATTAATGAAAGAAAAAATGTATTACAGTTGATTGCTTCTTCTTTTATGTAAATATACCAGTTTTGAAATTTTTTTGTAAAACAATAAAAATAAATATTTTAAGAAAAGATACAATTGTAACAAATAAATTTTGCATTTAGAATTAATTGTAAAAACTGTTGACATAAAACCCCGACAATTACTTTAAGCGCATAGACGGCAGCAGACTACCGACCACAATCTGTCAATATGTTAACGTTTATGAAGACATTTATTTTGAAGCCAACAGCACACAATATTCAACATATTTTCCGAGCCGATCGGTTATCTCCGCGTGTCCTATAGTTTGCCTCCAGAACCAGTATCGTCAGTAAGAAAAGTGTTAAAATATTTATGTAGCAGCTGAATTAAAATTTTTATGATAAATCATAGTCATCTCAAATTTTGAATTCAAAATTATTTCATTAAAAGTGGAATAAATTTTATCTAGTAATCATTGGTTTTAAGGGCTGGGCTGGTATTTTTTAGACAATATTTTCAAGTGAATATGCACTGCAATATATACACCATTAAAGGCTTATATTTAAGGCTGTAAGATGGGATTACAAAATTTTTTATTAACTTACTTTTATAGCAAGTAGATTTTTTATTCAAAACATTTAATGCTTTACTGGTAGAGTTCATAAGGCGTAACTGTTGAGCTTAACTGTTGTCAACTGTTGAACCAAACAGTTACATACGTCTTATAAACGGCTTGATGAATAATTGGATAATGAACAGCTGATTAATGTAAACAATCGAAAAGCAATAAAACTGCTGCCAGAGAAATAATTTAAATCTGCTTAATTAATTAATTTTGCCTTATACTAAAAAGTATGGACAACCCAGAATTTGCAATGGAGTTTTTCTTGGCAGGAATTGTTCTTTTTTGTTTTAAAGCCTGCACCACAAATTAAATATTCAAAATATAAAAATGGACATAAAAATACTCCAATTGTAATTTTTAAATTGATATTCTAATATTTCTGGAATAAAGAAAAAAATTACTATATAGAGAATGATTTAACATTTCTAAGTTTTATTGTGTTTTTATGTAAATTATTGAATTCCAAAAATGTATCATATTGAGAAGTACGCCATCTTTGCCAATGATATAGTTTTATATCCGTTTTGATATTCAAAAAGTTTTGATTTAACATGTACATTAAACCTTTAAGACCTGACGCTAATCTACAGAGAAATTTTTCGCAACTTTTGGAATATATGATCTCTATCTTTATCGTTTGCATTACTTTAAGGATTTTTAAGAGACGCACAATTGCTGCATCTCTGTAAAATTTTTATCTAAAACGCTTTTGTATTACATCAAATTACTTCAATTGGTTAGAAACATTAAAATTTATAATTTCTTTTATTAAAATATGCCCACGTGACTATCTGTTAACGATTAGTACTTTTGTAATTAAGAACACAACTTGTATCTGATGCGACGCAATAATTTCTCAGAAATTCACGTAGTGGTAAAACGCATAACGGAAAAATGTGAGAAACAAACATCACGAACAATCAGCGCAATCAATGCATGCCTGTCTATTTGACATTGGTCAAATAGATGCGATAATTTTGAGACCGAAACACACCTGCACAATCGATGCATCACGGTCTGAAATGTTTAAGACAAATTTTTCATAAATTTTAAATAAAATACACTTAAATTCAACAATATTTTTTGAATACGATGACAGTTAGCGATCGATTATGGATGGCAGTCAGATTTCAGTTGAGTTTTAAGTTGCTGAAAAATATATTATAGATGGAAACTGGCAACTTGAGTTGTATAAAGTATATTTTTACCATAATTTTGCATTAAACTTTGCACATAGTTAAGCATAATTTTCTTTTACTTTTTTTTACAATTAGCCTGGATTAAATTGCAGCATAGTACACACAATAGCATTCGTGGTTTTTCAGTTATTTTCTTTTGTATTCAAACTGTAATAAAATCGAAAAGCAATAAAAGAAATGAAAAAGTTTTGTAGAGTTTTTTACTTATTTAATAATTTGACTTTTCCTTCAACAACCTGCATTCAATTACAAGCGAAAGTGTAACATCACAAGTAAAGTATAATTTTCGTGTTCCCCCAGTCATCACAAATTAAATTGGCACTCTTTTAAACGCTACACTTTAATGAGGTGATATGTTTTACTTTTGAAAGTGATGCTGGTTTGACATTCATAAACTTTGTGAAACTAAAAAGGGGGAAAAAATATTTTAAAGAAATTGTTTTTTTTTCTCTTTAAAACAATTTAAGTTAAAGTTTATTTAAAATTTAAACACAATGTGCCTGTTTTCGTTTTATATTTGTATTTAACAAAATACCCATTTTTTCCTATTTGAAATACTTTCTTAAAAATGCATTTTGAAATTTATTTGAAAACTTTCAAATGGGTATTTTGTATTTTGTTCTTTTTGTTCTAGTTGTATCTACTTGGATAAATATATTTTTTGTCGAGTGTTGACAATCGCTAAAATAGTAGCCTATTGAAAATAAAACATCTTATTGGAACACCTTGTAGAATTGACTTCTGCTATATTTATATAACAGAACCAAGATTTTTTTATTGCTAACTTAGGGGTTACACGATCAAGTTATGTGTAGCAAGTTTGAATACACTCTCACTTTTTTACTAATAAATTCATTCATTTCAAAATTGATCGAACTAGCTTTTGAAATTCTCTTTTCACGAGTGTTTCAATTTACAGTCAAGAAAACATTTTTTTGATTTGTTGTTAATAATTATTCTACCACAATTTAAAACTACTAATTAAAATCAAATAATCAAATATGTTTTTGAATAAAAGTAATAAGAGTAATAAAATTGTTTGATGTATGAAGAAACCATTTGAAGCTATTTTCTTGACGATGACGTCTAGAAATATAACATGGCTTTGAAATTGCGTGCAGCATACGTCACAGCTATCAATTTAAGTGTATTTCAATAAGCAAACGAAAAACTTGACAGAAAAACTTAAACGTGTAGCTGCAGGGTAAGCCAAACGTAAAAAAAATAATTAAAGCGCCGAAAAGTGGCTTTCTAAATATGATACAACTCTTTCTCATCTTTTCGATTCTTCATTGGACCCTGTGTGAAACCTTTTGTACATAAAATAAAGTTTTATTGTAGTGTCTCGTTTTCCTATAATATAATTTCTGAAGACATATATATGTATGTGCAATAATTGATGGTTTAAAAAATGCTGAACTTTAAGCTTTAAAATACTATTCGCAGATACAAATAAAAATCTTGTATTTTAGAAAATATAATTTGTTAATTATATTCACAGTCTGCTGTTGTTTTACTTCCACTTGGTTACGAAATTTGATTTTTGAATAATGTAATTTTTATACAAATATCAATAACTAAGAAACAAATAAAACAGGCCCAAAAATACATGTTGGACAAAAATTAAAAATTTGATATTTTAAGAAATTATAACGTCCACTTATTGAAAATAAGTTATTTTTACTACTTTGAGCAATAAGCTTAGACAGTTGTCATAATTTATTTAGACTACATAATTTTTAAAGATATTTATTAAACAACTAGTTTGTACCGGCACTGAAATTACTTATCTTATTAAGCTGATGTATAGTTATTGTCTATACTTTATTAATTTAATTTACTGATTGTTACTTGTTCAATTTGAAGCTCTTAAACATTAAACAACCATATTATTGACTGACTTTGATGCACAATTAGTAATCCGAAGAATTTGCCTTTAGAAGATGCAATAATAACTCTTTTGTGCTTATTTCACTTTTTATTCCATTCCCTCACTTTTTTGTATGAAAATAAATGTTTTCCTATAAGCATATTTTATTTTAAAAGAAATTCATTCTATGACATTTTCTCTATATTTTTTTCGATTTTCCATAGCCATAAACTATCGTTTGTATGCTCATTCATTTATTGTATTTAATTATAAAAAGAAAATAATGAAACTATCGCTATACCAAAGTGTTCAATGCCATTATCAGGGACGCAAACTTCATGTCCTTAAGAAGTGTATTTTAAGCGCCTAAAATATGAACTAGAAATTGTAGAATATACATATATTTTCTTTAAAAATAAAAACATAACATTTAAATTTACTCCAGTTGTTTAATATAAAAAATGAGTAGCAAGAATAATTAACATTGAATATTTCAAACTTTTCCTTTACATTTACAAATGTATAAAAATTTGTAATGTGGACAAAAAATATATATGAAACCTTATAGTTAGGCAGGTTAAGAATGTGAGGGAGATTCCATTACTGACTGTGATTATAATTATTTCAAAGACAAAATTTTAATTGCAGGGTGCACAATTAGAAATAGAAAATAGAGTATTTTTTAACTTAAGTAGCAATTTATACTCGTATAACTGACATGAGATGCTCGGAAGTACCATGTTTTCTTGACATCTAGATGATAAGTGAATATTTTACAACGTTTTCTTTATAAAGCAACTTCGGCTTCAAGATTATTGCAGGCTTATGAAAAAATTTTATACTCACAAAAAACGTTATTCACAAAAATGACACTTGATAATTCATGTTATCCAATAATTTCAGTTATATTTAATTTTAGTATAACAAATGAATGGGGGATTCTTAAGATATCTTTTCATGTCGTAAAGTTGCAATATTTTAAGATAGTTTAAAAATATTCTCTTTGTGCTCTAAACAAAAATGTCCTAAAATAACTAGACTTTTTGTTGTTGTTGCAATTTTTATTGTTTTATCATAAAGAATTAGGAAAAATACTAAACAATGTGATATGCACCTCGATTGTTTCATTCGAATCTTCTTAAAATTAGATATTTTTAGTATTTTTGTTGTAAAAGGATTTTTTTTTTGACGAGAGGCCTAGAATGATAGTAGAAGTATTTGCACATAATTTGATCTCAATACATCAAGATAGTTTTTTTATATGCTGAAGGGATTTTTTTATCAAGACGCCTAGAACGCCAAACATTTTTTTTTAATTTAAAATAGTTTTTCTCAAAACGCTTTGCAGAAAAAAGGGGGTTTCAAAACTGGCAATTAAAGGACTAAAAATAAATTGTAATCAATAATTATTTTTTAAAATATGTTTTAATGGCTAATTGTTATTTAAAGGTAAACTTGTATTTGAACGAATTTAAAATTGAAATATTATGCAAACTGTCGATTGGCGATCATGTATGTTTCAGATATGTAGAACATTAAGATCCATATATGGATCCTTCAAAAAACTTTTTAATGCAGGTGAATATGGTGTTGCAGGTAAAGCTCGTTTTTTTTCAAAATCTAGGAGTGCGGAAAAAAGCTGATATATTATTATGCATATTGCCAAAATTGAAGAATTTGCTGAAAGGTTCAAAATTAAGATGAACCATTGATTGATCAAATTATTATAACAAAATTTTGGTGACGTTACCACCAACATTTAAACATTTTCTTACAGCTTGGGAATAAAACAAAAGAAAATAATTGAAATATTTTAATGTCATCTAGTATTAGAGTAATCACTGTAGATTAGTAGAGGAATCTGAAATAACAAAAAGCCAGTTAGATGTTTCAAATGCAACAATGTCATTGGAAGAATAATGGTCCGTTACGAAAGAAAAGGAAACATTTTGGGCCTTATATTTCGAAATCTAATGTCTTAAATGCAATATATCCAAAGTAAATAAATGAAGTAGATTCAGGAGCCTATGAACATATGAATGGTTTTCAAGTTGTTAGTAGATTGGTAAACCGATGAAAAATATCTTAAATGAATGGAAAGCTAAATTTTTAGAAAACTTTCATTTCGAACGAAATATGACATTTGAATGGACATGCACGAAGGGTTTGTAATAAAATTAAATAAGAATCGGAGTAATTTTGTTCGAAATTACAAGATAGGATCTATTCTGAATCAAAAAATCAGTTTATTTGAGTTAGAAATAAAGTCCATAATGATAAGGCTGCATAACTATAATGCAAGCACTATCAATAATGGTGCCAAAATAGGGTATGAATGGAATGGAATGGAGCTCTGTAGAATCAAGAAACGATATATGTGATTGATTTTGTTTAGGTTAGTGGCATACTTCAGGTGAAAATTAATCACAAAGCAGCGGTAGAACTATCAATCGGAAATTTGGAATATTTTTTGTTGCTTAAATATATTTTTTCCAAATTTAGGTGGCCACATTTTCTGAAACAAAAGAAGAAAAATTAAAATATCAAAGTTGGTTTTTTCCGATCTAATAACGGAAAGAAATTCTCCCATAATCATACGGATGAATAATTCCAAAAAACATGGTTTAAAACAGAAGTCTGTATTTTATACTCCCGAACAAAATGAATCAGCTAAAAGGAAAATTCAGACAATTGTTGAATTAGCAAGAAGTATACTACCAACTAAACATTTAACTATGTATTTATAGATTGATGTCTGTTTTGTATCTGCCAGGCCCAGGATATCACACGCATTCGTTCTTTCGTACAATTACATTTAAAAAAAAAGCAAAATGTTAGAAATGTTATGAGACTGACAGTATGTGGTGTGTAAAACTGAAACAATGTTTTTACAAAGAACATAAAATAACAAATAACAAACAACAATAAAAAAATACAAATAAAGGTTTTAGGTAGTCGAAAACAGATACGAGAGAAATGGGATGTAAATAATATGGGAAGATTTTTTGTTGATTTTAACTTAAATTTTTCTTTATACTTTTAAAAAAATCATGTAGAGCTGTATAGAAAATTGTATATGTGTTTCCACAAATATATTTATTTTCGTAATATTTAATAAGAAATACAATTTCAACTTAATTACCAAGCAGAAAAACGAAATGTAAAAAAGTCCACGACTGAACTTTTGTCTGTGCATTAATTTTTGCTTCAGATTACGGAACAAAGTCTGCATTTATTGTTTAAGCATCCCTATAATAGTCAATAAATTTCATTAATAGCGTGTTCTTCTCTTTTGGAACTCCGTACTAGCAAACGGAAATTTCTTTAAGACATTTTGTAACATAAATTTCTGTAAGTGTTTTTTTCCAAACACTTCCAATGAGAGCCTGAATTCCCGTAACAATTTTGCATTACCCTCAGAACTTTGAAAACTCCAAAAATTACAGATGTGTCTAAGTTTAAGGTTGGTACATAGCTTTCGCCTTCACGCAACCGTGTTCTCAACACCGTGTGAGAAAAGCGCTCATAACCGCCCCATATAGACTTTGAAAAGCGCCTGCGTGACTTGCAAAGTCTACAAAGAATCTTATCACTATGCACAACACCTTTCATAAGTGTTCGAGCTATCTAAACTCTTGCCAGTGCAAAATTTTTGTAGGGCCTCCACCATCCAAGAAAAAGCTAGCCAGTCAGAAGGCTACCCATGAGGTAACCAACGACTCAACTTAGCCTTTTTTCTGACTTCCATCCTAATTCGGTAACAGCACCTAAAATATTTAGTGGTGCCCCAAAGTTACAGTGTGATTCTATTTTGCTATATCGTTATCTCAATATAATACATACGTGGACCGACAATTACTATGGCAACAAGGCTGTGTTGCTTGCCGCCGCATCGAATGGATCTACATAAGGTAGTTGCGTTCCAAATTATAATAATTTTATTAGTTTAGTTTGGATCAACAATGCAGACAAACTAAATTCGGTGAAAAATTAATTTATAAAGCTAAGAAAGTTTTAGAGGAACAAGTTTATCAAAATAATTATTTTACACATATCTATCTTATTATAGGGCAAACATGTTTTTTAAATCACTTTTAAGGCCGTAATACTGAACAGATTTTAGAAAGGTTTATATGTTTTTAAAGGGGTTTTTACATAGATGTGCACAATCCTAATTGTATTTAAAGCGGTTCGATATTTAGGGAGCTGTAAGGGCTTAAAGTTACTACTAAAACATGCACACTTATTACACATGCATGTATCAGCTTTATCTTGAAAAATGTACAAAGTGTGCATGTGTGTTTGTCCAATTTGCTTTTGCATAGAAATGAAACAGAGTTTTAAGTTCTTTGTGTAGAATGTTTTTTGTTTTAATATTGATTTCTAGAATGCAGTCGATTGAGTAGACAGCTGGATAAACTAGTAAAATTTAACTTAAAGGAAATGTGATAAAAAATATGTATTTAATGCAAGATATAAATTTTTTGTATAATATGCAAACAAAAAAAACAAAAAAATTAATGCAATTTTAAAGCAAATTTGTTGAATTGCAAAGACTTTTGGGTCTTAGCATTTTTAGCTTTTAACAAAAGAAAAAAACTATTCACTTGTTTGAACTTCCTCTCTCTGGTCATTATTCGGTTATATCAGGCTATTACAACATTTGAAGCGTAGTCTGATACAGCATCAAGTTAACAGTCTGCAATGTTACAAACATTATGTGAAGAGTGAAGGTTTGCTAAAGAAGTTTCAATTTTGTTTTGCTGTTGTAACTTTTGCTTGCCGAGCGGCAGTAAAAGTTTTATATTTCAATGCTGTTGACTTTAATAATGATCAACATTTTTTTATTTGTTCTTTTTTGACTTGTGTTGAAGGTTTTTTGTTGTTGCGTGTGGCTCAACAGCAGCGATATTGATAAATGAGAAAATAGTTTTTCGAATTCTTAAGTTTATGCAAAGTGTTTACGTTTGCTTTTTATTGACATTCATTAGATTGCAACGTTGTTTTGCATGGAAGTAAATATCAAGCGAATTCTAATAATTTTATTTAAATTTAATAAAGGTATATGCACAAAATAAAGGAAATAACCATAAAAAATTTCCCTTTAAAAATTGTTTTTTCTTTATCAAACAAAAATACTTGCAAGTTATTAAATCTGTATTGAGTGCGTGGCTTAAATTTGTTAAAATAAAATAATAAAAATTTGTTTGCTATATAATTATTGGAAGTGTTTTTCGCTTGACTTCGTAGCTTATATTTGTTAATTCAAATGATTAAAGTTTTAAACCACTTTTTTTAAGAAAGTATTGCAGTAAAACGAAACATTTACTGATTTGGACAATTGCGCGTCGGCCATGTATGTATGTGCATAATGTATGCCGAACTTTTTTAGATCAGAGGTAAAGAAAAATACAAATTTAAATTTGCTTTATTTCATTAAATGAAACTTCTCTGAAAAGTTCTTTTTGTTGTCTTTGATAGCCTGTATCTTATTCTGTATTAAAGCGAGAAATCCAGAATTGAACTTTCTAAAAGTTTATTAGACCTCCTCCATACTTTTTGGTTTTGGCATCAGTACACACTAGAAGACAAACAATTATTAGCATAATTTTTGCCGTTGGTTCCAATGTGAAACAGCTTACTGCTTTAGAGTTATATTTTTGTCAGTCGATTTTATAAGAAAATTCTACATTTCCTGAGTTTGGTGACGCTTTGTCTATTTGATAAAGCCTTCTAACCATTGAAGAAGGTCTATTGTTAATACATATTATATCTTTAAAGAAATCCAAAAATAAAATAATAATCAATTCTATTGAAATTAAATTAAAAAAAATTATGTAACAACACTAATTTCATCATTTCTTCTTTGAGTGTGAAAATTTGCACGGAAAAACACATTTTTTATTTAACCAACATAAATACCAGCATTTATTGCATAATTAATCCACATTTGTGATAAGTGAAATAAAATCAGGTGTTTTTTCCTTTGAGTATTTTAAAGTTCAAGTGATTTATGCTAATCAAATGCACAAGTATTCCTCCTATTTGAATAGTAAATTGTTTAATTAAATTAGGCTTTAATTACTGTGCATTTTAAATTAGCTTCATTAAGTTTTATTTGAGAATAAAAAAAAGAAAATGCATCATTTCATATCAACATTAAAATGGAATTTATTGCTTGAAATATTTTGTAATATATTAATGATACATGGTTGTAATAAAAATTTCCTAAGACCCTAAATGGATAAGGATTATCTGCTAGACGAATATCCTATATTCGATTATTATGGCAGAAACTTCTTATGTTAAGTATTGTCAGTCCTTGTTGCCGGTTATGGCTGTTTATGTGCTGTTTAGTGGATTTAGTTAGAAATTAAAAAAAATATCTATATATTATTTTGGCTAAAGTTCGTAACATTTTTAGTCAGAAAGAATTGGACATGAGACATTATTCCAAAAGAACAATGGAAAATTTAGCATTGATTAATTTCAAATTTAACGGCAGAATATAAACAACGTTGTTTTTCGGGAGCCGCTTCATTCCCATCATCAGTGTTCATGTGTGTTTCCATGTATCCGCCACTGTTCAGGTGCCTCGGTTGAATGTGATTTCAAATTTGTATTTCTACAAATAATGATTCCAAAAAAGATACTAGAGTTATTTGTATTGTGAAAGGTATTATTTATTTTTTGTTTTTAAAGCAAACGCATCACCACGATGATCTTTGTAACTTTTTAAATGTATAATATTAGCATTTCCTTTCGAACATTGGCTTTCTAAAGACAAATAAACTTTAAAATCTGTCGGAAACTCTTTTTTAGTTTTTCAAGCTATCTGTCTGAAGCTATAAACTCGTTTTAGTTCTAGGCATCAGTCTACTGCACTATATAAAGCATAAGCATTCTAAATTTGTTAATAATTTGGTTCTTAAAAGTATTGAACTATTGTTTTTAGATTATTTGTCTTCTAAAAAAATTCGACGAAAACAGGCGCTAATATCTTATTTTGCTTTACGTGATATAGGAGTTGATCCAGAAAGAATGTCATAATTGTAAATGCTGCCAAAGACCTTGGATTAAATTTAAATACTAGTCTTACTTGGACAAGCGATGTTAGCACACATGTGGGTCTAAAATATGCCACAAGACTAAATTTTATTATATTTAATCAATAAATAAATTCCTACAGCATATTCTGGACTATGTGTTTTACAAAGGTTATGAAAATATGTTGGAATCAAATCATTCTTTTCCACACGAATCTGATCGAAGTAAAATTTCGGATAAACAGATTTCAGAAAGTTATTAAGAAGCTGAGATATGAAGTCTCCAATTATGACACTTAAAGCAAGCAACATTTTCTAACGCTTGCTTTTTCTTCTAATAGAAATCATTAATATTTCTAAGAAACTAGTCAGGTTTCTTTTCACTGCTGTAGTCAGTGAGTTACACGCATTTGAAAATTAAATTTCGTGTGTGCAGTATTTTGAAAGTATTGGAGCTAATTATAAACTGATTTTTACTATTTCATAGTCAACAACAAAATTTAAATGCATTTTTAAGCAAATTTAATGAAAATATCGCTGAGTTAAAAATTATGCAAATTAAAATTGAAGACGGCAATGCTTGCCTAACGAAATTCCATTATATTCATATATACAGATGTATGCATACTTTATTTTACCGCAAATGAGTAGTTTTGGAATTACGAACGAAATGACAAACTTATATCGCTCCTGCAACGTAGTCATATCTCAAAAAACGTGAATTTAAACTTTGAATGCAGATATATTGGTCGTATCGCTTTTCATTTTGTGTAATAAATGTATACAAATATTATGTATTCTCATTCTCCTCTTAAGCGGAGAATACTTTTTTAATTTTCTATTGATGTGTGTGTAAATTAAAAACTTTAAACTCGTTTTTTGACGAAAGAGTTTTTTTTGAGATATGACTACGTTGCAATAAAGGAACGATATGAAGATATTCAGTTTCAGACTGTCTGAAAATTGTACACCAGTACGTATGATTATTATTGTGACACCTATTATGGCTATTTGAAAGACAAGTATTTTTTTATTTTTTTTTTTTTGACAGAGGAAGATTTTTTTTGGTGGAAATATTGTTTATTATCAAATAATTATCAACCAGCAGCGTAGCTCTGCGGAACAAAATGAGTTGCTTTACGCTTCTCAGTTTGAATCTTACAAACACTCTAAACGAACATCGAATTTGGCATAACAAATTTATTTCTGACAAGGTGCATTGTCTTTTCGGCGAAAATGTTAACAAACAAAATTGAATCATGTGGGTACTGAAAAACTCGCAAGTTATTATCACACGCGAATGCACCTCCTGAGAACTAAAGTTTGGTGTGAATTTCGGAGTGGTGGAACCATTGATCCATTTTTGTTTTCGAATCTATAATCTAATCTCCGTCAATGGCAAGCAATACACAATCACGATGATGGCCTGAAATAGAATTTGGTCTTAGCCTGAACGCACAGTATTTTACACAGAGCAACCAACAATTCATCTTTTGCGCATTTGGTTCGACAATCATGTTTGGAGATGTTAATGGACCGCCTCGAAACTGCTATGCCAATAATCCAGAAATGATTAACAACTTTAAGGGTACAATCATCAAGCACTTCGTGAGATAGAACCGGAAACCGTCAACGAAACCTTGAAAATACAGACTGCCTGGATAAGCTTCTGCGAATTCAAATGCGGCAGTCACATGAAATAAATCATGTTCCCTATATAATGGGAATATTTGTTATTTCTAATAGAGCCATAAAACACCAAAAGAAATTAAATTAATTTAATTTGATTTACTTTTTTTAAGATACTTGTACTTCGACCTACTTGTATTTTATAAGATATTAAAACACTTTTAAGTAAATGTGTATTGTTTAGTAGTATGCTCTGTTAAAGTTCAAATTAAAAATATTTTAAAAATAGGGAACATTTATTTTTTTTCTATTTATTGTTCGTAAGGTACGTTAGAGAACAATTCTTGAAATACTTTGATTTTGAATATAAAACAGTAAGCTACATTTTTCACTGCTTTTAAATGTATCAAAGTTAAAGAAAGTTCTTCAATTAGTTTGAGAGTCTTGATTGTCTGTGGTTCGAAATCAAACTATAGTGACCTTCTATGAAATTGTGCATTATATTTTTAGTCATTGAATTATTATTATAAAAGGATTATTTGTATAAATTTACTTAAAAGTATATGAAAGTTATATGTATCTTAGTTTGCTCAAATTTTACTTTTTGTACAAGTATTTTGCATTAGTGGGATTTTCAGATTAGTTTTATTGATGATTTCTGACACAATGTATTCAAAACTATTCGCTGTGGCAGTTGTAGGACCTGATCGATCCTATAAATAGCAAACAATAAATCTTTTTCGAGTAATTAACTTTAAATTGGTACATTTTGAAATTAAGCATTTTTTCTGCATTCAAAAAAAGTCTAGAAAATGGATATTGAATACACAATTTATTTTAAGTCTTAAAATAATACGTAAAATCGAAAACAAATTAATTACAAAAAATTAAAATATAAAAGATGCCGTGGCTGCAAATATCTTATCCTATTTTCCACTTAATAGGTATTTTATTTAAACTCCCTCACACCTATTTTTTTCCAAATGCATTATAAAAAAATTAAAATTGGAAATATGCGAAATTAAAGTTTTGGAAATGTAAGCAATACGGTGTATTAGACGAATTTAAAAGCGAGATAATATTTTTAGTAATAGACTTTTTGGTCGACATGTTAAGAATCATTAGCAGGAGTTATTGGCAGCAGCTTAGTGTTTTTTTTATTTATTTATTTATTTATTTTAGGTCTATAGATTATAAATCCTTACAGACTATAGATACATATAATACATGGATAATATATTAACAATTTAAATATAAAATTATTTTTCTTTTTATTATATTATTACCCTCAGATTATACAATGTGTTGAAATTTTCGCAAATGTGACGAAAGGAGGCATTCTTATCATAATCATTTCTGTTCTAATTAAGACCGATAAGCTGAGAGTTGCACAGAAAAAAATAAAAATCGTATTTGACTAAAAAAACGCAGATCTGATTAAAAAATTAGTCAATTTCCAGCCTATTAATATTTTTGTTATATTGATAAATAAAATTGTAAGTAATTTGTCAATTTTTATTTGAGTAAAATAATATCATTTGGCATAAAAATTTTTTGAGTTATGAATAGTTTTTCAACAATACTTTTAGTCAGCTTTACTAAAATTTTAGTCAAAGACAAAAAAAATGTTGAGTAAAAATTTTATCAAACCAACGATTTATTTGGTTGAATAAATTTTCTTTGTTGGGTAATAAGAATACGAGCTGATCTAATTTTAATACAAAAGTTAATTTTACC
Source organism: Gymnocheta viridis (assembly GCA_956483585.1). Lineage (NCBI taxonomy): Eukaryota > Metazoa > Arthropoda > Insecta > Diptera > Tachinidae > Gymnocheta > Gymnocheta viridis. The sequence continues at coordinate 58,006,254 of OY101441.1, read as the reverse complement.
GAGCGGAAAAGCTGAATCCACTTCATCATTAATCAATCCAAGTAGAAAAGTTATACTCAGCATTGCACGGCGGCTTTTTAAAGTTGCTAGGTTAATAAGGACGAGTTAATTAATATATGACAGCAGAATTCCATTCCAGCCCTCGTAAAATAAATAAAAAATTACCTTTACACCGATTACATGTTGTTTATAGGAATGGAATAGTAATAGAATAGTACAATTCATATATATTCTAGAATAGGCCGAACTAAAGAAGTATAAAGCTATTTTGTAAGTTTGGGGTCAGAAAATTTTTTAGACTATAGTTTTATAATACCATGAACACCATTTGCTTTATTGACCATGAACATCATTAGTATGTGTTTAACTAAAAGCCTAGATCAGTAATATTGTCCACTTTTTCAAGTTTTGTTCATAACACCAGGAATCTTATTTGTTTATTCTATAGAATGTCATATGCTTACATTTTTTAACATTTGATTACATTAAATTAATTGTACTCCAATATCAGACTGTAGTAAAAATAGTTGATTAGAGTCGTTAAAACTTTTTAATACACGAGTACTTTGGAATGTAAAATATCCGAAGGGAGGTCATTTATAAATAATGCGAATAGTGTCGGGTTGTTGGGTTTTCAGTGTAAAACCTTTCAGGTCAAAAGAGATTCGTGACATGCTGCAATAGCAAAAATGCTCAGTAAGGTTTGTCATTTCATCATTAATAGAATAAAAGACGAACAACGCTTGCACTTTATTGTATTTCGCTCTTAAACTTAGTATTGTGTGAGAAATGTGTTTCGTAAATTACGTCCATTTGATTAGGACCAAATTTCGCACTAGCTTTTCTTTGTTGGACACCATGCAACTAATACTTCAACTCGTTTACGAAGAATGCGTACCAAGGAGACTATTGCTGCTGCATCGGTCGGTGTCAATGCCGATCGCGATATGTTAACTTATCGCCGATGTCAACAATTGGGATTTTGGTATGCAGCCATATACAGCTGCTGCAAGAACGTACCACAAAGTCATGAATGATTGCGCTCAGTGACTGTGCTCGTTTTTGGGTCAATAGGTACGTTAACAAACAAAATTTCCGAATTTAGTGTGAATGAAGATGCAATGTTTGGTGAGGTCTGTGGGCCGGCGGAATCATTGTATCTTAATTTTTCAAGAACGGTTAAAATTGCTATGTAAATTGAACAAGGCACCGTGTTATGATTGATTACTTTTTTTTGCCTAAAATAGAAGAATCGGACAACAAGACGGTGCCACATGCCACGCGGCACCCGATATCGTGTACATTACTGAGAGGCGAGCTTGATGACCAATTAGTCTCACGTGTTGGGGCAGTCCAGTAGTCGAAAAGACAATGGATTTGACTCCACTAGAGATTTTTTTGTGTCTAAGCGTGAAGTCTCTCGAGTACAAGGAGAAGCCAGCAACACTCCGGCTCTGGAAGACAACATTATAACTGCCATTGGTGCGGCACTGACAAAACTGAAGCCGAGGGACGGACCATCTACGACGTAGCCACGGGCAACATTTACATAAAATAATCTTACAAACGTCATAGAAATAGTAAACACATGTATATTTCGGGCCTTAAATTTTAAAAGTAACTGACCCTAAAGGCAGAATTAGTTTGTACGTTCTGTTCTGTTACGGATCAGCTGTTTTGTTTCTGTTCAATTGAAAAACTGTATGTGTGGTTTGTTGTTACTTTTTCGTTCGGTTCTGTTGCGGACTATTCTGTACAAAATAGAAAGCAACGTGGTGTGGTGTGAAATATTAAAAATTTTGTGTTAAAAGTCAGAAAATTTTATATTAATTAAAATTGTTAAAGATTTTTATATTTTAGTCAAAAACTTTGTGCAAACATTTACAAAATTCAAGCCTATAGTTACATCGTTCACATTCGAAAGTTCAGACACAGAACAAGTAAGTTAGAAATATTTTCTACAGAAAAAACGGCACAGAACGGCAGCGAAAAGTAAAAACTAATGAGAACCATGATGAAATAAACAGGTGGCATTATTAGGGCTACAAGAACAAGAATACGACAAAAAAAGGAATTTTTGTTTGTGTAAAGTCTAACCCTTTGTCAAAAAGTTTTGTAAATAAAATTAAATAAAAAAGTTAACAGTAACCATTGAATTTTGTGGACGCTACAAATGAGCAAGACAAAAAAGTGTGGATTACTTTGAAAGTGTTGAAGGTACTGGCACTCTCAAAATAAACACAAATGTTTAAGTACCTATAAGAAATTATAGAAAATTTTAATAAAAAAATAAACACAAATTGAACAATCAAAAGCTTGGATATTATATATATAAACTAGAGATGGGATCATGAGTGATTTCTCCTTCACGCTCATGAAAAAAAATTTTACTCATGGCTCCCGTTTATGCGTGCTCACGTGAGTAGGAAAAAAAAGTTACGCACAATCACGAAATATTCACGAAAAACAATTTAAATAATTAAAAAATGTTATTATTATAACTGATCCAATCTGCTAGTATGATGAATAGACTGTTTCAATAATGCTTTCGTAATAAAAATAATTTTAGTTTATCAAAAAATTTTCTAAAATTAATAAAGAAATGAGTAAAGTAAGATTTGAACTTGAGCCAAACAATTCCTTTCAACATAAACTTAAAATAATTTAAGTAATAACGTAGAAATATTAACTAAAAAAGTATACGAAAATATAACAATATAGCAATAAAATCACGAGGCAATCACGTCAAAAATCTGCTTATGCACGCTCAATTTCTTTGTATTCGCATTCTTGCACCCTCACGTGTTGGAAAAAAAATTAATTACGATGACTCACGCTAATCACGTGAGCAGTGCATATGAGCAGTCATATGGCATCAGTTTATTGCACCATGATGATACCTTAAACTTTAAATATAATTTTATATATTTTGGTTTTTAACTGACATAAAAGTAGGGGAAGTTTATGAATTCGTTAGTATTATAATTTTTAATGTTTGCCCGTCTGATTATGCGTTCATCTCATTGTTTTGGAGTCTGTGTATTTTGCAGCAATTATTGGTTTGGAATTTGAGTTTAAAAGTATATCAATGTGCAATTTTATCTGTCTATTCCTGACCACCAAGCAATTGTTAAAAATTCCTACAATAGAAAAGAACTTTAGTTCAATTAAAAACAGTTTAAACAATTAAGCGTTTTTAGAGCAGCAACAATTTATTGCAACTTTTATTTTGTAATAATGAAACTATAGAAATGAGAAGAATATTTCCTCTAAAGTTGAAATAAAATACCACTTTGAAAGTAATTTTTTTATTAATTTATCTTTAACCAGTCTGCTTCTAACGCTCTCAAATTCATTCCATGGATTTAATAAACCTAAATGAAAAGTTTTAATTTGCTGAATGAATAAAGAAAGCAAAGTTAAACATTTAAACCTTAAACTGCTAATAATGAATAGTGAAAAAGGGAAACGATTTTAATGTAAAAACCTCTTGCTACAGTAGAAAGTAAAAGACTATAATGCTTTTGTTAAAGTGTTTTTGCTGTTAAAATAGCAATAAAAAGTACAAGTTTTTAAGACAATTTTATAGAAATTTATTTTTGTAGTTGCAATTATAGTACGCCATCCATTAATACCCACTTAATGAAAGTTTTCTAAAGCATGTTTCGAATAATTAAGATGAAATTAATCTACTGAATCCTTTTGCTGAGGCCTTATTTTTTTTGCAAATTATATAAGTTTAATTAATTTAATTTGGCAAGAAAATTTATTTTTAAAATTATAAATATTTTTTAGTCGAACTGTTTTTATACATCAAATTAACATTCTATGTATTTGTTGGATTTGGTTTTCGAGCAGAATCAAATTCATTTGGGGGGTGTTTGTTATGATCTTTAGGTAAATCAAATTTGGCTACTTGGTGGGGAAAGTGCAATCAGACCTCATCAAATGATTATTTCTACGGTTTTTTAAATGATAAATACAGACAGAAAAGTAAATTTAAATAATTACTGGGAAAACATGGGCACTTTTCTGTTGCTCTACTCGTACCTTACCCGATTTATCCACTAGGCCTGACCTTATTCAAAAATCGTTACAATTTAAACTAATATTCAATGAAAAAATGATATGCGACTTGGAAATTTATTGATTCATCAAGATATTTTGCTTATGAACGATGTTTATACACTTTACTTTTTGCAGGGTCCTCTTCCATCAGTCTTCAAACTTTATATATATATAGTGATATAAATATTGACTTTATATCTAATCGACGTGTTTCTGATTATTTTCCTTTAATGATATTTTCGCATTTTAAATATTTATTTAAAAAGTAAATTATTCAATTTATATTTATACGTAATTGATGAACTGTTTAAGGTTCATATTGAAATGAATTTTTTAGCTTGAGTTCAAATCTGAGTTTACATATTTCTTCTTAATTTTTAAGAAATTGTTTTTGGATAAATTCATTATTTTATTAAGAGAGTACTTTTATTTGAAACAATTTATTCATTTACTTTTGTAAATAATTTGAGAAAAAATATTACGAGCATATTTTAATAAAATTAACTAAACCATCAACATCAGAAAAGTGATTTTATAATTTTACTTAATAATGCTTTTTATGGTCGCCAATATGCATGATGAAAAAGCGTAATACTTAAATCGAGCCTTAACAAAATAATAATTTGGATGATTTTGCAAGCTTAACTTTATTTTATTTTTATGTGATTTATGATGTTAAAAAATCATCTATGTGATCAGTGTCTCTGGACAAACTCTTCAAAAAAGTATCACATTGTAACACAGCAAATATCGGACGTACTAAAATGCATTGCTAAAGTATTTGATAAGCAAAATATACTCAAAATTACTTTCCAAGTTACCTGTAGGAATTGGTTCATTTGTTTGCTCAGCAAATAAGCGTCAACATCTACGGAGTTGCAGGACCATAATAATAACAAGTTATGTATACAAGTTTAACTTAATAGTACATTTACATCAGCACGAAATCTGTAAATTTCCATTGAAATCTCTACCCCCGTTTACACCAGGATATTCCTGACATTTTTTCAGATTTCGTATCCATACTACAACAGTTGATTGGCATTTTCGTTTTCAAATGTCAAACTCGTGACGAAAAATTATCAATCAAGTGCAAAACAGCTGGAAAACACACCTTTCAAAGAATCATTACTGTGCCGCTTAGTATTTTTCAGTATAGATTTTTTATATGAAAAATCTGGTCAAAATCAATCAAGATTTGCTCAAAAGTACTAGATGTTGGTCTTGTGTCAAAGCCACATAAAAAGAAATCAGTTTCGCTGCATGCTGCAATCGAAAAAGTGATAATATAATCATTTAGAACCGAGATTATCCGCGATGTATTTGATACATTGATTGATATTATTAAGTAAAAGATATATTTTTTCTTTTAAATTAGATCAGTATTTGATTTCACTTGTAAATTGAAATAAATATTAAAATTAGAGTAATTAAATATATAATTTAAAATAATAGTTTTTTCCTTTTACTTGAAATTCTGTCTCTAATGTTATCTGACCCCATGTATCAATTTAATTTAATAAAAAATATTTTTGCAATATTTTTGCTTAAAATCAATAGAAATTAAATTTTAACTAGTATTTTTTATTAAAAATTCACTCTTAATGTTAAAAACATAAATTATTTAGAAAATAGTGTTAATGCGGTGGGCATGGGGGCAAGGTGAAAATTGAAATAAATTATTAACATAAGAAATTTAACTATTAAGTACTTAAGCAACTGTATGAAGCCAAATATTAAGATACACAAAATTTCAAACAAACTTCACTTACTCGTAAGAGGGAAATTTATAAAACCGACACACAAGATATCAGTTAACAATACCGGACGTTTTAAAACCATAAAATAATTCAACCCAAGAAGATAGTACATGTGAGTTACATACCAGTTTTAACTTAATTCGCGAGCTGATGACCCAGTATGGGCACACAAAATTGGTTTTATCGGCATTACTTATATTTTCTTAAAAATCTCTTTATATGTTTTTGTTTCTAACGGAAAAATAAAAAACAAGCTTGAACCTGAGAAGAACTAATTACTAACAAAATGTTTAAGATAAGGTGACAAAAAAACATAGTTTTTGCTTTGAAAATTTTTTTATTATATATACGAGTATTGTGCTATTTATTTTTTTAAACTAGATTAAGTGTTAGAAAAGAGTGCGAAAACTGTTAATATTTATATATTTAATATAAGTAGGCAAAGAAAAATTTTAAGATCCTCTTTCATTCATTCTTATACCAAATGGTGAATATTGTTCGACTTTAATGAACCAGTTTAAATTGGTTCAGTATTAAAGTAATAAAAGGCTCCTAAATAAAGTTGATACCACCTTTGATTTTAGTTCATTTGCACTCCTTGTTGCAATCATTATCTGGCATGATTACTGCAGGAGCGGCTTCGTTAAGGAAGAATTGTTCGTTTAACATTCCTTCTAGCACTACCCGGGTCGGCTGACATTTCTTTTAAGACATTGCTGCTACTAAATTCATCAATCATCAGCTTATATTAGTCTATTTATCATTTTTAATATATTATAATTTAAAAATTTTAAGCACCGCTGTTAAAATCCCAGGTACAGAAATTTCGCTAAATGGTACTAAAGGGATTTTCACACTATAATACTTTGTATTAAGACTTGTGAAAAACTGTAATAATACGTGCAAGTGTGATAGTGTGAAAGAAAAATATTATTAAAATGACAAATAATACGATAATAAATTTGACATACTCGTACCATAAGACTTTGCCAATTTTAGAAATTTTTTTAAAGGATAAGATTTTTCATTTGAGCAGGGTTGAATTTTCATAAAAGCAAAATGAACATTAGATTGTTTCGCCGCCGGTAGCATGGGTTTTGTTTCATATACAGGCACAAAATTTGGAATGTGTATCACACCATGTATCAAAATTAATGAAATTTTGTGTTATTTAATGTTGTACTTTGATACATAGTATAAATATATACTTTAACTGCTAATCATTTTAAAAGGTGCCGGCCTACATGAAATTGCTCAAGCGCCGCTTATTGTCTACTCATATTTTTCATTTTACTTGAGATCTGATAGTGTGAAAACAAAATGTAGTGGTATGTTAGATTTTTTGTCAGTCGCAACAAATCTCTTTAGATTTCTTTCACACAAAACGGAATGAAAATCTTAAGACTTGTAAAATAGTGACACAAGACCGCTTTACTAAAAACTCAAAACTTGACGGGTCAAACCTGTGTGTAAGTGAACCGGGACTAAGTTTCTGAAATTGTGTTATGGAAGTATTGCAAATTCTGATCATGTAATATATTTTTTTTTTTTGTATATAATATTCAAACTTCAAACTCAACTTCCCAAAGAAAATTTTTTGGAGATACGTGAAGATAACTTCGGGGCGAGGATATGTATAACAACTACATTACTCTATTATTTTTGTAACTGTTACTTTAAATCATTTTCTAATTTAATTTCTAATAACAAATAAATTCATTAACATAATGTTGATTTTATACTAACAATTTAGCGATATCAGAATTTCATTTTAAATTGAGTAACAGTTTATTATTAACTTTGATAGTACAACCAAAACAATAAAAACTTTGGGCTTATCTTGGGTGCCCAAAACCGATCAGAGGTATTTAGGGATTTAATGTTGTTACTGCAAGCAAAAGTTTTGTTTAACTCATACAAAACTTAAGAAATTGTCTAATATGTACACTAGGGTGGGTCGATTTAGCAATCGCTATTGCGCGATCGATTCTTCGAAAGCTTTTTGTATGAGCATCTTTACAAAAACAGTAGGTGTTTCGGTACTTGATCGTTTTTCAGCAAAGTTTTGAGTTTAAACCATATCTTATGAAATCCCAAGACTTGCATTCTAAAACAAAAGCCACTTTAATATGCATTAGGGTGTGCCAATTTGTAAGGATAAACATTTTTCAATATTGTGCCACCGATTTTTCGATAGCTTTTGGCATGAGGGAAAAAAGTTCCACTACGAAAAATTAAAAAAATCATTTTCGAGGAACGCGAATGATTTAATTTATTTTTTAAATTTTACCTTTCCAAAGTGAAATTTATTTTTAAATTATTGTTGATGAAATTGAATTATTTATTAATGAAGATTTGAATTATTTATAAATGAAAATGGCATTTTGCTAATATTTGCCGAAATAAAACAAAATTTGTGAACAAAAAACTAAAAAATTAAGTTGAGAAAAAGTAAAAAAATTTAAATTTGGGCGCCTCGTAGTGGATCTTTTTTCTTTTTTTCTCATGCTATCGAAATATCGATGGCACAATATCGGAAAATTTTTCTCGTCCCCCCTAGTGTACATACATGCTAATATATATGTATGTACATACATATATATGAATGCATGGTTTTTTATATTGAATAAAAGGGTAGGTGCAGTGTGGGGATTAGTACACCAACCTTTATTATTATAAAGGCGCAATTCTCTTCTTTCAGGTACAGTGGGGAAGGGGAATGTATAATTCTGTAAAATGACCTGGTAGGAGAGATGCGTTTGTAATTATAATTATCGGGTTAGGCTTGGAAGAAATGAAAAACACAAATATAAATTAAATTAGAGAAATTCAGGTTGGGTTTATTGGGGTTGTGTTTCTCACCGTTTTCCTTTAGAGTAGTGGTTTACAAGTAGTTGAGTTGTGTTAAGTTCAAGTGTTGATACAAAAGTAAAGTAAGATTTAATGTTTTAAGTTGCAGTTAATATTTAAAAACTACACCTTTTGACATAATTTGCTTCTTTGTCGCAAACAAAATTTGCATTTGACTTATAAAGCCGTTAATTCACAATAAGTTCAAATATGATTTTACTATACCATGGATACAATATAAAAGTTTATAGCTTAACTTTAATGAAATTCAAATTAATTACTTTTAATACTACTTTTAAATACGTTTAATATATAATTGTTTATATATTATTAAGGGCCAAACCGTGTTTGGACAATATTTTAGTAAAAAGAACTTAGAGACCGTGATCATTTACGATTAATGAACCCTTTCACTGTTAGACCTTTTTTAAAAATCACGTGATTGCTCATCACTAATAATTATAGCAATACGAGTTTACAAAATTGCATTGGTAGCCAAAAATTGCTCATTCAGCTTTGTTTTAGAGAACTACAACGTAATACTGCATATTACTGTATATCCTTTCTATGCCTTACAGTCTTTTAGTTGTGTATGTAATACTTTTTTACGAAATCCATCAGGAATAAGAAATTTTTGACTTCTCTGTAAAGCAATCAAGAACATAATTATCTTAAGTTAATGTTAAATTTAGAGTAATAATGAGATTACTAAAAAAACGCAGCTGCAATTTAATGTTCAAAAGCCCTTATTCAACAATAGTTGCCGGTGAGGACATTAAAAAAATTGTATTAAAACAAATGGCACGATTTTCTCTTCCAACATCACTTTTTATTTGTCTTTAGTATTCAAAAACACCCACGAAATAATACAAAAAATATATTCGCAATTTATTTTGTTAGTTGTCAACTTTTGTGGTAGTATCCCACATTATTTGCTTCATTCTTTCTTTGATATTATGAAAACCTGTGCCACGCTCATGTAATCAAATATAACTGAAACTTTATTCTCAGGTATAAGTTAAATGTAAAAGAGTAGAAGCAATAATGAAAAATAACAAAATGTCAAATCTATGTCACGTATAAATGAAATTCAGTATTTCAAGCATACATCCACATGCGGTAGAGATTTACATAAGATATTTTGTGTTCTTTTTTTACTTAAACCAAAAGTGACTTATTCAGTCAGCCGGAATGAGTGAGTTTATACATACATATATATATAAGTTACCTAATGTGGGCATATGGTACACAGGGAAAACATATTCATTTGTGCCATTTATGTTACAAACCGGTTGACCTGGCGAGGTTTCCAACTAGCTCAGATGACATTGTTTTCCTCAGGAGGTTCCAACCCTTCCCGCCAGCCGCGTATTTGAACACAAAAAAAACAAACTTCAAAAAAAACAAAAATGAACTTAAACCTGCAAACAAAGAAAATATCACCAGAGACAATGCTATAGGAGAGAGATGACAAATCCCCTATTATGCCCACCCAACCTTGTCATGAAGAAAAAAAACTCCGAGGTTGTTATAGTCTTATTCATGACCCACTTCCCACTTGACCTCTTCCTTACCTTACCTTTCCTCCATCACCCGTATTCGAAATTGATTACACCATCATTTTTCCCATATTCATATATACAATAAAAACTTTATTTCACATACTTAATTATATAAAATAAATTCCTTACTATTTAATATATTTACAATAATTCAAAATACCTTTTTTCCTTAAATATTCATATAATAAATTATTTCCTTCACCCTACAATTTTCTCTATGTTGTTTCTTCTTTTTTTCTATTTTTTTTATATATCTTTATATATTTTTATGTATTTATTTTTTTTTGATAATATTTTCTCTTAATTGCCTAACACTTAAAAATGTACAAAAAAATTTACAGTAAAGCTCTATTTTTACACTTAATGATAATCTTGTTCCCTAATCTTGAAACTCTGCGATATATTACTACAATAAATTTTTAATAAAAAAGTTCTTTCTTTCTTTTTGTCCTTTTTCGCTATACCCGACCCAAAATAAAATTCTTCCCGAATATAAAACTTTTCTATATTTTCTTGTTCGACCTAACCTGAAGGAGCTCCCTAAGGCTGGAAATATAATATTTTCTTGTTTTTTCCGCGATTTCTAACGCTTTCAACACTATTTTTGTTGTGGGCCTTTTATAGATTTGGGACTTTTGTTTTGACAAATTAGATAAACCGGAAACGAAACAAATTTATGCCTTCTATTTATTATTGGCACAAACTCTAAATCAAGCAAATTAAAATTCCTTGAGCAGCAAAATATTTTTCAGTACACTTGTAGTGGAAGATATTTCCGCTTAGTGTTACAATGTGGACTGCCCATAAAAAGTAATTAGTGATTGAAAAGAGCAACATAATATCAGATCTTTCCTCAAAATCTATAGAATTGATAACTGGCGCGCCTTTATGGCAGTAAGCTGGGACTCAGATAATCAAAGCAATTTAATACGCCACTTCTGGGAAAAACACAAAATCTACTTCCCTCAGTAATAGTTTGGTGCAGTTATTTATGACATGATCTACCGTACGCTGTGGTTATATACAGGATCAGGATCGAAATTGGGGTTTCGCAAGTTGTTCGATAAGATGTCAATGCATGAACATTTTGAATGTCCAGAGCAGGATCATAGGTTAAACTTTCTTGCATCTCAATTTTTTAACTCCCTAGAATGTATATAATGTTTCAATGGACGGGTTTATTTGGGTCATTTATACCTTAGATTGACCTGTTGACGGGATCTAAACCCATCCATCCTCTTTTCGGAATCATGAAGATTTGTTTTTATATTTTTTATTTGAAACAAAAGTATTTTTAAGCGTTTAGCTAATATTTTTTTTAAATCGCATTATGTGTATGTATTAATAAATTTTAGAATATCTTATAAAACAATTTCTAAAATTTTGGTTTTGTTTTAAATGTAATTTTACAAAAGAACGATATCGTTCGTCATCGTTGGCCAGGCAAAAAGAGACAAAATTTATTACAAGTCTGAATAATTTATTTTGGATTTAATGTAAGGCTGCGGCTCTTTTGAAACATATTTCTAAGCTTTTATGGAGTTGCTCAATAATATAAATTATAATCGACTTAAAATATATTAGAATGCAAATGGTGTAAACTTCAAAAATTTCTCCTGTAGATTTATTTTTCATTCGGATGTTCATCTTTTTATAAACAGATTTGAAAAATATTTCTTTCGAATACTTGCTCTACATATATGTTGCAGTTGCAGAATACATGTCCTGTTATTGGATACTTAATATATACATATTTTATTTTATTCAAAATTTGACTTGGGTGAATAAAGATATGAATACAACTGTGATTTCTGTAACCTAATTTCTATAACAACGATTGGAAGCGAATTTAATGCCTTAAAGTTCTAAATTAATTTAAATTATTTTTTGTTTTTTATTGCAATAAATGGATAATATTTTTAATAAAAGTAATCGTATGGTATCCTAAGAACGTTATGGATTAATCAAAATTTTACTCCATTAAGAGTCAGAGGATTGTCACTCAGATCCTACTTGTTTTATGGGTGTAGTGCTTCTGATAAGTGAAAATCGATAACTATATTAGATAACACTATCTGGGAAGGAGTGATAGTGTTTCTTAGATTACAGAGAAATTGTTTAACGTTTCTTTTGGCAATGTTTCTATTTCAAAAATTAAGATCGACTAGATCCAACGTTAATTTGCATATCTGATATCATTACCAAGCTTCGGAACGAACTCTTGTTGGAATACGCTATACGGATCGGTAATCTATTTCCATATCACATTCAAAGCACCAGCTGTACATTAAAAAAAATTTTTTGACTTTTTTGACTATCTACAAAATTAGAATTCATTTTTATACCTATCAAATTATTTTATAATATTTTTATAAAATATTATATGTATACATATATCTCTTCGTTTTATAAAATTGTTAAAATTTTATTGTAATATTTTTCAAGATCTTGTTATTGAAATTGCACATGTTTCGAATATTGTTGTCTAGTGCTACACTTGAAAGACTTTATATCTTATTGCACTGCTGATATTTCCTAATAAATAAAGGCAATAAATAAAATACATTTTCACCCAGCTTGGTAGTCTAGCTACGCTTTTTTTAATTGTATAAAACACTTTGAATTATAATGTTTTTTTTTTAATAAATTAACACCATAATCTTTTATGTCGTTCAGTTCTTAAACAAAAATTTCATCAATTATTTATAATTATTATTTTTGTGTGCATTTAATTTTTTTATGATGTATTCAGATAGGTTTAAATATGATAAGTTAACATTGCTGAAAATGTAAATTTTTCCAATATAATTTATTGTTTTTACTTTTCTGTTCTTAAGTCCTCACACAATTATAAATTAACACGCAGGTAAACTGACCGCAATAAGAAGGATGTGAAATACATAAATGAAACAAATAATACAATTTATTTAATGGTAATTTTTTGTTTGTATAAGAACTTTGTAACGTAAAAAAAGTTTTGCATTACACTAGCATGACGTTGTGTATATAAACATATTTAAGTCATTGTTATAAAATAAGACGTAAAATTTATTCACTGAAAAATAATTATCTTGTATTGAATACACACGTATATGTAAATATATCGAAGATTTAACAGGGAAATAGTGTTATTATTAGTGGCTGAAGATCCGGTTTTTGCATATTCCAAAAAACTATACTGTAATAGAAATTGCTAAAATTATAAGCGTGGTTTGCAAAAAAAAATGTTTTTATAAACGTTCGAAAGGGCACCTAACCTACTTTAAAAAAGGCATAAATATAAAGCATTGCATTTTTCAGTGTATTTAGAGAAATTCGTACAGTGTTTAATTTTGGTGATTTGAAAGTGAAATTAGAAATCCATTGGACCTTCCACAGAACCTGATTTGTAAAGAAGAGATATCGTGATGGGCAAGATTGAATAGAAACATTTAGCTTGCACCACAGCAAATTGATAATAAGGTAGCTTCATCACCTCATCAGCATACTCATATGGTTTTCCATTTTATTTTTAAAATTCATTTTGTTTTCTTTTCTTGTATGAGTTTATAAATTTCTGTTATTGTCAAGAAATCAAAATTTTGAACTTCGAAAAAAAAAACAAATTGAGCTGGAAAATTTATGAAACAATACAATTAAAAAAAGAATCTATGAACAAAATTTTATGCAGCAATTAAAACTTAAATCAGTAGTAAGTTTTTGTAAAATGGTAGCCTGCAGTAATATCCAAGGGTTTTATTCCCATATCAAAGTGGTAACAATATCCATCTACAAAATCGAAAAGTCATAGAAAAACGGTCTTGCAGAGTAAATATTGTTTGTATAGGTCTGCGGGTTTATATGTTAACTTAATGACAATAAAGTACAGTATATCCTTTTCAAATTTGAATTCATGTCCATGCACAATAATTGCGTTTTAGAGTGGACATTATTATATGTCTATGAGTATTGTTCCTCTGCATATTTTTTAATTTTAGATGGAAAAACTGTTAAATAACATATATCAAATTTGTATTGAATAAAATATATTACAAATCTTACTTGTTATTTTGTTCTTTTCAAGAAAAAAATGCCTTCTATTTTTCATGTTGTAGAAGTCGCACTGACGCTCTGAACTTTATATTGATTCGACTTGGGTGTCAGAGTCGATTCAAAACCAGCTTCTTAGTTTCATTTAACACCACTCAATGTGAGTATTTTTTCATAAATATCTTTGCTTTCCTTGTGCGTATCGCATACTTTTCTGATATAATGCCTATTAAGCAGGATGAAAAATTTTATGCTCTCTTGACTTCGCTATTTTTTAATAAAGGACCGTCTTTTCAGCCTGACCACACATATTAACTTTAATATTGCTAATGGCCGGAATGATGCATTTAGTACTTTTTGCAGCTTCGATTAAAAACTAATTCGCGCCTGAAAAACTCCGGATTCGCTTACTAGTCAAAGCGTTAACCAATTTAAAATGTCCTCCCAATCGTCCCTATTCTTTAACTTGACCTAGATTATTATGCCCTGAATAATAACAAAAGTTGAGAGTAGTTCCTTGTTCACTTCATTCCGATGGCTTAAATCAGTGAAGACAATTTCTGTCAAATTGGTCTATGGAGTTGAGATTATAGCTGCAGTAATAAGAAGACGTACTGTTCGTTTCATCTTGCCCATTACAGTTACAGTTTCCTTGGTCCAAACAAGTTGTTTGCTAGCTGTTTATTTATCGAAGAAATTTACCTTTAACAAAGCAAAGCATAACCAATTAATTTAGTATTATTTTTATTCAGTCCGTAAATATAAGTATTTTGTAAGAAAAATAAAATTTCAGAGCATTTTAGACAGCAAACTTAGGTTAATTTTTCAACGATAAATGTTACGATTTAATAAAAAAATTTAACAAATTATACATAAATAAAAAATCTATGACGGCTAATTTTGCTATTATTGGTGATGCCTTGGTGATTCTTCGTTAGTGCCTGATGTGGATTATGAAAAGAATTCTCCTCTATCTTAAGTTATGGTCGGTAATAAACCAACCCGATTTACAATTAAACTGGTTTATTGTTTTCATTTTGCAGTCAGCGAGTTCGCAAAGACAAGTTACATAGGTCCATGGCTTTGTAATTGATGGAGAAGGTGCTAGATAGTTTCATCATTCTCTTTATTTTGACAACTTCTGCAAAAGTCGTTGAAAGCGAGACTCAATCTTCTTGCGTGGGCACTTAAGAGCAGTACCCTGTTAGGACTGCCACGAGTATACGTAGTGTGATGACATCTAGATTGTGCTATCTCTAATAGTTTCTGCTGTATGAGAATTTAACAGCTTTTAAGTGGGACTCCTGCTAGGTGGTCGGTCTCGCGTTCTTGCAAACGGGAACCTTCCTTGGCTAGATTGTCCGCAATTTTGTTACCGCGCATGCCTGCGTGCGCTGGTATGTAGATAATTTCCAAGTTGGAATTTGACGTCTCTTCAATTAAGGATGTCCGGCATTCCTTTAACAGGTCAAATATTGTATAAACACTAGATAGAGCGTTCAGTGCAACCTTAACGATTCAACTGCCCTTTTTATGGCCGAAATTTCTTGAGTTATACTACAATGCTCTAATAGCTTAAAGCGTATCGTACATTGAAATTAAAGAATCTAAATGCTCCCTTCTACCCCTAAACCTGATTGAAGATCATTAATTGGTGAGAGTGTATCAGAGATTACCACTGTACATTTTTTTGTCCAGCATTAGGAAAGGAGAACAGTAGTTTAAGAGGTCGAAAAAATTCTCAAACTGTCTAATAGCTGTCGCCTGCTGATTTTCAGTTGCTTGACCATTAGGTTGACAGAAAGCCAGCGCAGGATTGTGAACACGGTTTTTGAGGGGATAGTGCGAGGTGCACCCGTAATCATTAAGACGGTTGTAATATTCTATCTATGATTGTGAAGCAGGTGTATTTGCTTAAGGCCGGTTCCATATATTAATATGGGCATGACGACTTATATGTACATAATATTGAGCACAAATATAATTTTTGTGTTAGAAAATCATTTAAATTGTAGCAAATATAGTTAAATTCGAATACAAAGTTTTAAAGTGAAAGTTTAATGCGCTCCATATTTGTTTATAAAGTCATTTAACTTACTATACTTTCGCCTTATATATTAAAAATGTATATTGCAACAGAGGTAGCTTTAACGATGACATACTTTTCTTCTCATAAGATGCCATACACTAAACATTTGATGCTAGTTCATTTCCAAATGAGTAGGAGCATCTGCATGTTGTAAATTGATGTCTGCTCGTAATTAGATAGACACTATTACATAATCATAAATCAGAAATGTTGCCATAAAACTAAGAAATATCCATGTCATCAATTGATGGTATGGTATGGTACTTATTTCAGGATGTGTAGCAATGGACTATGATAGTCGGTAGAAAGCAAGCACAAAACCAAGTATAGAGAACACAAATACTCTGCATAATAATTATCAAAATAATCATATCGGATTATAATTACACGTTATTTGCAAAACGCAATTTTCTGAAAGTTAAATACTCATCCGCAGATTTATCTGTGACAGCTATTTGCCAATATAAATAAATCAGTTGTATTTATATGGAAAATTATACGTGTGTTAATTAATTAGGTTACGCTTGAAATGCTACCAAATTTGTAACACTATTCAATATTGTAGAATGAACACAAGTGAAGGTTTGTATTGAAATCTAAAGCAGGTTATTAACTGATTTACAATTATTATTTATCACACCACGCAAGAGCAATAAAATCATCTAATAATACTAAACATCTTTTTGATAGACTTATGTTGGTAAGCTGAATACAAATCTCGTGTAGTATGTTCTGTTCATAGAATACAAGCAATGGAATTGAGTAAACAGTTTATATGAAAACCACTCACTTATACGAGTGGTTTCCATACATATTTTGTACTTAAGTCGATTGCTTGGATTCTAAGAACAGCACATTAGTTTCCAGTTTTAGAGACAATTTTTCATAAAATTTAAATTCGTTATACAATTATTTTTGGTTTTATCAAAACATAGTATTTATTAGGACTACAAATATTTACTCAAGTCTCTAAAATTGCATTTTTCAAAAACTTTCTTCAAGTCAATATTTACAATTTAACATATACAAAATTATTACCCCATAAGTGGACACAGGCTCTTCGTCCACAAATACAGTACACAAATAGAGTTACTTTAAATGTAATAATTATAAAGGTTTTTTTGTATTTATTTATTTATTTATTTGTTTAAATGTTCATTAATCTTTGATGAAATACATGACCGCACATTGACATACTATCGTACTTACATTTGCAATAATAACCTATCGAAATGTAGGGAAGTCATAGAGGAATAGAAAAGGGGAAACTTTGATCCAAAGACCGGCACTGCAAAATCTGATGAATCTTTTGTGCCAAAAAGCCATCATAAGAGTGATTTATACCCGACAATTTTCCCTTGTTTTTGCCGATTTATGATACAAAAGTTTTAGATTTTTTCTGGCTATAAGTTTCTATTTCGTATTAGTAGCATCTTCAATAGAGGTATTAACAAATTATTAGCAAATATACAAAATTTCACACCTTCTACACATAATTGCCTTTACGATAATGAAAATTGCGATATATTGTAACTTAAAAAACTCAAGCGCTTCTTTTGAAATAATAACTGAATATTATGTTGCTTATTTAAACATAAATATATTTATTAAAACTTTTTCAAAGATTGTGGGGTACTGTTTGAATACATTACTATGTTCCTTAAAGGTGTACTAATATTATTTAGCTTATGCAGATCTAAGTAATGTTACTCTAAGTCACTCTTCCATATTGCCATAGATATACAAGTATCTACAAGTTTTTTGGCTTTTTGGTATACATGCATTTCATTGGTGCTAATGCCAAATTATCAGTAGACCTTAAACCTATTTTTTTTCTTGTAAAGTTTCAAGTCTCTTATCTTATACAAAAGCTTTTAAAAAACCAATGACAATTTCAAAAATTACAAAAATAAAAGTATAGTAGGCTTTGAAAATTATTGAAAAATCCCAACAAATGAATTATATTCGATACGAATCTATTTTTTTAGAATCTTTAAACGTAAAACGGAAAATAAAATATAAATTAGGGGATTATTAAATTTATTATTCAAGACAGGTTTCGATATTTTTTTTCAACGAATTCAAAAAGTTTTTGTTGTAGAATTCTTTGAAAGATATCGAGATATATTAAATTTAATTATTATGTATGTATATGTTCTGTAAAATTAATTTAATTAATTTAATGCACTTGTCGCACCGATAAAATATATTTAGGTTTTATCTTTGATTGATCATGATTTTGACAAATTTTAGTAAAATATATAAAGAGTGCCTCTAAGGATAATTGCAACCGTATCAAAAGCTTTTAGGTTTTTAGAATTGTTTGGACATTTATTTTTCCAGCACATACAAGAAGAAAACATACTTAAAAAGTATGTATATCTTCCAATATCTTCTTTCAGATCCCTTTTACGCCCGCGATATGAGAACCGGTTTTGGAAAGATTTATATATTTTTAAAGTTTTTTTACATACTTAGATGTGCACAATCTATGTTTTGCTAAAATCGGTTCAGTATTTTATGAGCAATAGGCGTTTAAAGTTGCTACTAATGCATGCACTCTTATTGCAAATGCAAGTATCAGTTTCAAGTTCAAAAATAAACAAAGTGCGCATGTGGGCTTGTCCAATTTTCTTTTCCATATGATGATGAATTAATTGACTTATGTTCTAAGCTTTTCTGAAAAATTATTTAAAACATGTCAGTATTTTACAGCTGCTGCGCAACTTAATATGAAATCAGCATGTGAATCCAATAATAAATTTTTTGAAAATTGTGTTTGAGAAAAAAGGAAAAGTCTGATGTTATTTATAAAATTTATGGTAAAAATTGCAATAGTGTTTACATTGGTAAAACAAAACAAATACTTGAAAAAAGATTTAAACAACATTAATATGAATATAAAACTTCAAACTAATTTATATGCATTGGCCAAACATACAAAAGCAACTACACGTGTGTTTGATTTTGAAAATGCAAAAATTCTTAAAACAGAACCTAATAAATTTTAATTTCAAATACACGAAGTAAACTAACATGTAAAATATGAGTATTTTAATATCTACTATAATTTGAATTTAGGAGTCTTTGTTTAATTTGTTTTTTATGAATAAATTTTGAAACAAATATAAATTACAGAAATTATAAATTGCTCATATTATACACAGGTAATAATAATTTTTTTTTAATATCTAAACAGTGAAATAAAAAAAAAATTATTGTATTTAAATAGATCCTGAAGATGAATCCAATGGTTCCAAAAATATTAATCAAGTAACAATTTAAACGTTTTTTAGTTTATTGAATCAATAAGGAGCAGTTCAAAATTAATTGATTTTAACATCAATCTTCATGAAGTTTTCGCCCTTTGACACGGGCTAATTCTGGCTTAAAAAAATATGTGTAAAAATTATGGTGACAAAGATTTATTCTAAATTGGGATTATAGATGTACATTTTAAAGTACATTCTTAAATTTTAGCTAGCAAAGCACAATATGCGAAACTTATATCACGTTGCTCTGAAATTTTCGAGACTCTTAAGAATTCAAACAACAACAAAACACCGAACTGATAACTGTAAATTAATTGCATGTACACTAAAATTCAAATCAATGATGGGTTGATAAAGTTACACCACACATCAATGCGTTAAGTTGTTTATTTGCAATGTTTTTTGTTTTTGTATATTATCGTATTGTGTAAATGTTTAATACTTAATTAATTATAACAAGAATATGATCAATTGCGTTAGCCATAAGAAATACTATTGTAGTATTTAATATTTGACTTTAAATGTGGCACCATTTTGGTCATAGGCCATGCGGCACTTTTGCCCTTTATGAAGTTAAAATTAAAAACATATTTAAATTTGTTATGTAAATCACAAATTATTTTATTATTATTTTCTCAGTACCTTAATATGAGTATTTTATTTCATTCAAATGCATTTATTATATTACAAGCACAAACAGATTATCAATTAAAGCCTACAATATTTTGAAATTTTATTATTATTTTAACTTCATTTATTGCATCCATTTAAAAATTCTAAAGCAACATATTAAACTTTTAATGAAGAAAAAAATTATAATTTATATATATATATGTATACACAATAGATATTATATAAAAATTTTAAAATTCTAATATTTATTTAAAATGTGTTTAACATAAATATTATTTTAAAATTATGCTATTATCTGATTTGTATGAAACAAATTTAAATAGTTTTTAGACTTAAAAGTGTTTTTTGTAAGCACAGAATTACACATTGTAAATATTAGATTATTGAAATAGCATCACCTCAGACATAAATGCTAAATTAATTAAATTTCCATGTAATGGTAAATCTTGAAATGCAAGATAAAAAGCATGTCGCTTGTCGTTTTATGAGTTGACTTAATGGTAACCACTAGACTTACAGACTTAAAACTTTCAATCTGCTGAAAATTCTAAAAAAACGAAATTGCGATGCTTTAAGATTTTTTTTGTTCTCGCTTAGTTCCCGAGATATGGAGCTCAAAATGATAATTGTTAATAGAGCAATGAGACTTGCATTAGCAAAATTAGAACTCATCCATATCAAATAAACTAAAAATGAAAAATTTCTTCAGAAACAAATCAATTTTTATTTTCAAAGTATGTTTACATTTTTTTACTGCTTTTTTACACTAATAAGCAAAATGAGGATTAGAATTTAACAGGACTTTAGCCTTATATAAAATCTATCGTATATAAAATAATTAACTTCTGTTTGGTGTATACTTTTACTTAATGTTTTTTAAGAATATAAAATGAAAGACATTTTTTTTTGTTATCCGTTCGAGCTTGGGATGGATTTTTTGCTAAGCTCCAAAAATGCCAAAAATATAAAAAAATTATTTAAAAAATAAAATTTGTAATGTACTAACTGTTTTAAAACCTCATTGTAGCTTCTTTTATTATGTATAAATTTCAACTAAATTTACTTCGGTTCGTAGCTTGAAATACCTTTAACTTCCTTTGATTTTGTAAGAGCTTTGTCATGGATTACAATATAATATTTGTCCTATCATGTCTTATTTTTCCAAATGAGTTACTTTGTAGGACGTTCCAACCTTCACTTTTTTGTTAGTGAGAACAGTATTTACCATTCGTTTTTGCTTGATTGATTATGATGATGATAATAAGTCGGGGTTCTAACTATATTTTATTGCTTGTAAAACTGAGCAAAACTAATATACTTTCTGCTGAAATTGCTAATTTATATGTAGTTGTATTGGGCAAGGTTTGAACGTTTGACTGAATGTTTGTATGGAGCGATGCCAATAAACATCCACCATCTACCAGGTCCGAAGGTATTTATGAGAATTTGCTATATGTGACGATTTGATTTGGGCAGTCGGCATGATTGAACCAAGAGTTCAAACACTATACATCAATGATTATTTCTTATAAAGTTGACGCGCTTTTAGCCCTTTAGACATCTGTTGGTTCATTTTATTAAAGACTCAGTTGTATTTTAAAATGCCGCATTTGCTATCCATTGCCAAGATATATGTGCATGATAACTAAACTTTTCGGATGAATTTTAAGAAATTAAATTAGAGAGGACATTAGATCGGAATCAATTTCATACAAAATAATCTTTCAATTGATACCAGGATTTCGTTAATACTGTTACGTTTCGACTTTTTCGATAACGTTTACTTGTTTGAGTTCTTTTAATTAGTCAAAAATAAAAACACAACGGAAATTGATTTTGAACTTACTGATGTTTTATTTCCTTTAATACCACTGTTTAATAAAATACACAAAGTAATTTGCAGCTCAAAAACTTTTTCACAACTAATCTATTCACGAAGTTCACCATGCTGTAGCTCAGACAAGACTGACTTATTTCTAACTTGCAGTATCGGCTTTTATACCTGTGGACTGTTAAGGTTCTCGAACGTAGTAGAAAAATCCTCACCATGACAATAATCTTGCGTGGGTAAGCCTGTGTTGTTATTCAGTTATGTTGTGGTTGTGGTTGTGCGGCATGTAGACGGCAGTAGCAAATTTATAATGTGGATGGCGAATCAACTATCCAATTTTTTGTCAATTTGGACCGTAATCTAATTGAGTGCGTGTTTCTTTGTTTACAGTTGCTCTGGAGATTTTTCATACAGATTTCTTAAACAATCAAGTAGATTCGCGTTGCTGTTTCTAGAACTTTCTTGGATGTTCTGTTTCAGTTAGTTTGAATTTGAGTGCTCAAATTTGCATACACACGGTTGATTAAACTGTGCTTAATCATCGCTGTTTTTTTATGTTCGTTAAATTTGCATCTACAATTAAATTTTGTAGCAATACGATAGAGGGTAATTTTTTTATATAAATTTTGCACCGGCGTACACTTGTTGAAAATCAATTTATAATTGATACTTATTCATTAAGGAACTATGCTTTCATAAAAATACTCGTTAAAACAAATTATGGACTATATTTTGCAAAAGGCAACACGTAGATTCAATAAGTTTTAAATGAAAAAAATGCATAGCTAAAAGTTTTTCAACGCTTAGCGTTGCGCTTTATAAATAAGATTTCAATAGATACATAAAACAAGTTACATTATCTCACTTAGTTCATTTACTAAAATACTTTAAAGTACTATTTCAACTATTCCTTTTTATAATTATTTTCTGCCAGAGCCCAAACTTTTTTTTCGTTTTAGAGTAAAATATTTTTCATTTGCGTTATTTCATTTTCACTAAAACTTCGTGTATCAAAAGCAATATCGAAAATTATAATAAAGTTTTATTAATTATAAGTGTTTGTTTTAGCAACTTTAATCTAAGATTTAGTTTCCTTTCTTTAATGCACTATTTTCTGAAGTTTAAATAAATGAGAAGTAAGTTTTGGATAAATTTAAAGTTTCAAGCAAAACAAAATAAAACAACTTAAGGCAAACAAACATACCAGGATCATGTGTACGCGGGCAGAAAGTAATCAAGTTGGACAACGTATCGAAGCCACAGAGTGGTTACTAGATTCAATGATTTGTGTTAATTATAGATTAATCTGGTAAAATATATTTCTTCGTATATTTTCCGTTTGTTATGAATTTGTTTATATATATTTTTAATTTTAATTTGTAAGTGTTGAAATTACATTTATTTAAATTAAATCTGATTTAGTTTCCTGTTCTTTTTATTTGCATCAGTCAAAGGAAAAGTAAAAACAAAACTCCATATCGATGTCGTTAGAGAAAAATAAAGATTTCGTTGATAATCTTTATCTGATACAATTCAGAGGTTTGTTCGCATTTATAAATATCTAAGCTGGTTACCAGTTATTTAAGGGGTTTTCAAAAAAACTTTGTTTTTCAATTGTGGCATCACCAACAACATGATAGTTTTGCTATTTAGTTTTTTGACGTATTCGTAGTAGATGGATTGGCAATTGTTACAGTGAATTAAATTTCGCTCGAAAATCGCATTAAAATATTTCAATTCCACTATGAAAATGGTGATTCTGTTACAGTTAAATTTCGTAAAATTCGTGATATTTTCGGACAACATAATTATCCTTCTGAGACCGCTATCAAGAATGTGGTGGTTGAATTTGAGTGGGCAGGCTTGATATAAAAAATGCCAACACCAACGCGTGTTTGATCCGGTCGTTCAACTGAAAAAATCGCAGCTGTGAGACACAGTGTTAGAAAAGATCCATCCAAATTTGTCAATTCCTCGACGTTCTCAACAATTAGGGCTATCCAAAAACCACTTGGCGAAATTTGCGTAAGGATTTGGCTTTGAAGCCTTAGATTCGCTCAGTTTATTCAGGAACAACACGATAGTTTTTTTGACAAAAATAATTTTTTCAGACGAATCCCATTTTCTCTTGTTACGGTACGTCAATAAGCGAAATTGCCGCATTTGGGCTTTTGAAAATCCTAGAGCGAATATTTAGAAGCCTTTACATGCTCAACAGTGCGCTACGTTGTCTGGAGGCGCGATTCGGCCATTTTTTTCTAAGATGAGGCTGGAAATGCAGTAACAGTCAATGGATCACGCTATTGCGAGATGTTAATAATTTAATTTTGGCCTATTACTTACTGATAACGTGGACATTACTGACATGTGGTTTCAACAGGGGGGTGTCACATGTCACACAGCCAATGAAATGATCATCAATTTCACAAAAATCAGCTATAAAGTGGCCTGCCAGATCGTGTGATTTAACACCACTGGATTATTTATTGTGGGGCTATGTTAAGGACAGAGTCTATACGGAGCCAATCGAATCGATTGCAGCCTTAAAACTCAAAATCCGTGATGTGACTAATGAAATAGAGCCGCAATTTTGCCAAAACGTGATTAAAAACTTTGACGAAAGAATCGACATCGACATAGTCATGGTGGATATTTACCAGATATAATTTTTTATTAATAATTGCGAACTTTTTTCTACAATACAAAAATAAAATTGAATCATCTTCGCCTAAATTTTTGGTTTTATTTTGTTCTTGTTAAAAAACTCGTAAAAAGAGAAATACTCATATTGTCTGTAATGACCGCTGTATGCGCTCATTAAATAGGTCAGAAAAGTTTAATCGTTCTGAAAGATTTACAAAAGTTTTTAGTGAACAATTTGGAAAATTCAAACAATGGCTTTTTTTAAAAGTCTTACATATTTACGTCAAAGACAAAGTAAATGGAATGCGAATTAAAGCACTTTCGTGTTAAAAAAGTTGTAGATAGACCTTGTATGTATTTTTGGATTCGAAGCTTTAAGGTTAATTGCCTCTTATATATTTAATATGTATTTTAGAGATATATATTCCTATAAAATCGTGTACAAGATGATATACGTAAGCGCAAGTTATACATAACAAGAGGGTATTAACTCAAAATATTAATTGTTTTATTTTTCCTCCAAAAATTGGTATCTATATTTATATTTACCTGCTGTAAAAATAGTTTTGTCTACGTTTTACTAACGAAACTCACGATTTAAAATCTTTTTTTTTCCATATACTTTTTATGTAAATTCGAAAAGTAGTTTGCTTCTGTTGCAAATTTGAAAATTTTGAATTAATGCCCTCTTTTTTTCTGTCATTTATATCAGTGTGAATAATGATGATGTTCCGCTATTCTCCAGCTGGGGAGCAAACGGTCTCAAATAATAACTTCCAACGGACTCTGGTGTGGGCTGTGCTTAATGCCTCGTTCCTGCACTAGTCAGCTCACTTACAGTTGCGGTGCGCCATATTGTTTTTGGAAGTCGATGGCACCGAGAACTTTGGGGGTTGTACCGCTGCAGTGCCTTGACTAACTCGTTATGGGATCTTAGTGTATGACCAATCCATCCAAATTTCCTTTTCAGGATGTCGTACTGGATTGGCTGTTGTTCGTGCTACGGAGCAGTTCAGCGTTGGTTATTGTGTGGGGCTCAAAACATCGAATAAGCCTTCGTAAGCAGTGGTTTGTGAAAACTTGAAGCTGTCGTACGTCACTTTGGGATACATCCCAAGTTTTACACCCATATGGGAATATGGGATTCACACTTGTGTTGAATGAATACTTTGGTCTCCAGTTTTGTTTATATATCGGATGATATTGATATTTTTTTAAATAATGCATAGCGTGACGGGCCTTGTTGATTCGCGCAGAAACGTCTTCGTTTGCACCGCTATTCATTGTGATTGTGCAGACTAGATAGCAGAAAGTTTGTACATCTTCTATGGTGTTATTATTGAGAGTTAGACAGGTGATATTGTTGGTGTTTATTCTCATTAATTTAGTTTTCTGCAAGCTTATTCGCAAACCAAATTTAAGAGCGTTGTTATAAAGAGCCTTCAGTTTTTTTTCGACATATTCGAACCTATGTGCTAAGAGACATAAATCATCAGCATAGTTAAGATCGTTTAGTTTTGAAAAGGACGTCCACTGAAAGCCGTCTGGTGCTTCAGTATTTGTTATTGACATGACATCATCCAGGACAAGCAGGAAAAGAAATGGCGACAGTACACAACCCTGACGTACTCTCACATTGATTGTAAATGTTTCAGACGTTTGCCCCTTGTATAGCACATGATTGTGGAAGTTGGAGTACACACGTTTTATAAAGTCTATAATAGCTCCCGATACAGCTCTACGATGCAGTGCTCTCCAAATGCTCGTCCTTACGGTTGATAATAATGACCAGAAAAATGTAAATTTGTTGGTTATTTTTATTTTTAATTTTGTTGTTTCTGTGACTTGACTCTCCAAATGTCATGAAAAATATAGTACAACTAGCTAGTTGTGCACAATTTGTGATAATAAGTGTCCTATAATTTTGTACTAGAATTATACAATTTAGGACAATTGTTGTTTTTTCTATATCTCAACAAACTTATAGATGGTTAAGAAGATATTCCACCTTTAAAGCTTCAGAATATATAATATTTTGTGTACAAATGCATATCGAAAACAAAAAAAACTATATCGAAACCACATATATGGGCTGGATTTTGATGTATCTACATTATCATATTGATCTTAAATAAACTTCTGGACTCTGTTTTAGGATTTTCGAAAATTATATATCAACTTTTTGCTGGCGGAGATTGTTAAAAAGCAAGATTTGTCCAATTTAAATGATATCAAACCTTAAAAGTATAGAAATAATAACATTTATCTTCCGCAAAAATGCTTAAAACTTTTTCTATTATCATCACCACCAACATCCTGCCCACAGTAGTAATATCCTTACATTTACATAAAAACTTTTACCATATAGAAATATTTACTTGTACTAAAAGAGAGAATTCTGTGTTCTAATTGTTCTATATTGTTTTAAATTTTTTAATTTTTCGAAAATTTCACATACTCGTATACTTTAATTTTCTTCTTGTGAGAAAAAAATTAAACAGATTTTGAATATTATAGAAATTGGACCGGGCCACATTTTATTGGACAGGCAATTTAAATATTTTTGCTATCGATAATATACAATTTATAACCTCCTCAGTTTCACTTTTTGATCCGTACCTTTACAGGATGTAAGCGAACAGCAATTATATAATAATATGGTATTTGCGGACTGCTATATATTTAGATCAATTCTCCTATTTATCAACTGCCGGTCCTTGATTGAATATTGGCCAACCAAAACATTTGCTTTTGTTAAATTCCATTCTCGAGAAAAAGTTTGTATTTTTCTCCTTTGATAGTATGAATAATATAAAAAATTTTACGTAATTCTAAAGGATGAAGTAGTTGGGTTACATACATTTGTTCAGCTTATACGGATGTCTTAATACTAAATCAATTAGTTTGCCTAAAAATAACTAGAATGTGTTGTTAACCTTCCAAAATAGAGATTGCATAAAAGCTAAGGATGTGCGGTTAATCGATTAATTAAAGTTAATGGCGAATCAATATACTGATTAATCAATTACTTTGTTTAATTAAAATGCTGATTTATACATTATTTTATTTTTATAATTTAATTTTGCTTGATTTTATTTTATACAAACAAATATTTTAAATCTAAAATAAAATTTGTACATATAAAACAATAATTGATGAATGAAATACGAAAAAATTAAAAAAAAACAGAGATCAATGTAAAATTAAAAAAGGAAAATGTCAAAACTTAAATTATTTAAAATATATGTATATTATTCGAAATCTAGAATAATTAGTTAATTGTGCTTTCAAATAATCAAATTTAAAACTGATTAATTTATCATAGATTTAAATAATAAAATTTTTTGATGAATCAAATAAGTGATTAATTGGACGTAGTTTAAAAACTCCACCCAACAACAAAATTTGATTTAATTGATTTTCAACACTTGTAAATGTTCAAGGTATTTATAACATTATGGATGCTTGACAGCATATTCTTAATTTTTTCTTACACTTTGTTTTAATTAAACAACTAAAACAATAACTTAATCCCTAAATTTAGATATGTATACAATTATAATATTGTTTGTCCTTGAATAATAGTTTATTAGTCACGCATGAAACTTGTGGTTAAACAAGATATTGCGATAAAATCATCATTTTCCCCTATTTGCTGCTAATCATGCGGCAAAATACAGCAAATCTTTGTGTTTTTTCACCATCAATTGTTTTCCTTAACACAAAACCAACTAATATTTTGGGGTTTCACAAGTATGTATTAAGTGTAAGCAAAAGAGATGTTTAGAAAGAAGGGCAAAGAAAACACTAAAGGAGAATATGTACGAAAGTTTATTATATTCTACAAAAAAAACTAAAAAAGTTAATTTTACGTTAAACGTTTCGTGGATTATTTTCAATGAATAAAACAATTTCTACTGAAATAAAACCCAAATAACTAAATGATCCCCAAAAAAGTTTATGTATATTAATAATTAATAAAATACATTTTTCCCAAATTAAATAAAAAAAATTTGGAAATATAAAAAAAAATATGCATAAAAATATTAGTAAGTGAAGCGAGTATACGAAATATTCTAGACTGGTAGGTGTTCTTGCCCGACTGAACGCTCGAAATACAAAAATTTGTTGATAAGCGAAGCAGTTTTTTTACACATTACAAACAGAAATCCTTGAGAAATTATCAAAATAGAGAACATTCTATAAGTATAAAAATTATTTAGGGCCAAAAATGCTTTTCAATAAAATAAACCAATGGCCTATAAGTCCCAATGAAATAAGGCCAAAAATATATATAATAAGTTCAAAATTTATTATGGGCTTTTGAGATGTAAATGGTTATCTATTTAGTGGTTTCAAAAACCACTTTCTGGAATGCTGTCAAATGTTATATATTTGTCATTCGAAATGTCATTTGTTTAATGAAAGCAATTTACTATACTGAATTATTTAACAACCTAAAAACGCGTTATAACAGTTGTGGAGGTTAAAGAATTTCCACTTTTAGGGCATTACGTGGTGATTACGGTCTTCATAATGAACCTAGTGTGCACGAAGTTAGCAGGATTATAAAAAAATTTATAAGACCGTAAGCATTACACTATTCGATAGACCTGTGCAATGTGCGCTCTGTGAAAGTGCCGCAATCTATCATACTGCTCATTATGACGTATTTGGATTTGCGTCCGCATCTATATAAAGTTCAACTCTCTAGAATTAAATCAACATACTACGTCAACAAGCAAAATTATCGCATGCACATGGGATGGAAAAATCAAACCATCCGTACTTAAATTCATCCCAAGCGGTTTTAAAAGTACGGTAATCTCAGATTTACTAAAATCAAGTACAGAAAGATTGATTTAAATACGGATGGAAATAACTGCTCAATTTATTTTAAAATTTTTTTAGTTAATTCAAGATTTTTCACGAGATTGAAGAATTTTGTACTCATTTTAAGAAATTCCAGTATTGGTTATCTATATTAATCTCTTTCCCGCTTGATTAAAGTACATATTATTATACCCTTCACCAAAGAAATTTGGAAATGCGGTTTGTCCTTCCATATGTAATTTCTTCATTATTCATTTAAGACCCCATAAAGTATATGTATTCTGGATTCTTATAGATAGAGAAGTCGAATGAGCGATGTCCGTCTGTCCGTCTGCTATATTTTAGTGTAAGTAGAATTAAGGCCTCACACAACATAGAGACATAAACTTTATACCATTCTCTTAAAATTTTTATAAAATTGTACGGTTTGAAAATAACAAAACTCTGTCAAATAATTAATGAGATATAGCCACCAAAAGACTTTTTTTGTTATATGTCCTATTCTGTTGTTTTTTTATGGTCCCGGCTATCCTACGGTTAATTTTATAAAGCAGATTTTTTTTTTTGTATGGAGTTCTACGAAGGTTGAGACTGAAAATAATTGAAGTCGGTCCATTAACGACTAAAATATGAGCAAAAAATGACATTCGAAATAATTTTACTTGAAATTGAATTTTCGTTTTGTTTTGAAAATGTATTAATATTCAATTTTTTATGACTATTAGTAATTTCAGAAAAAAGGCAAAATTGATGCTTATATCCTGTTTTATACTTGTGTGCACAATATAATAACTTTACTTGCAATATATCAGAACCCGGAATTATTATTGTATTTGTACAATGTGATAAAAAATCTTTTGACAATTAAAATGTTGTTTAGATACTTAGTTACACACAACAAAGAAAAATCTCTTCCCGGCTAGAGTTTTTATTTTGAATAAAAGTATTGCAAATACCTATTTTCCACAAATTTATATTTATCTTCTAGATTCTTTCATCCAAGTTAATAATTTAATGTGGGCTTAATTAAAATGTATTCTAAGAATCGTTCGCAGTTCATCAAATATTTTTCAAACAATGAGTTCCTATCATATACATACATATGAAATTTGGAATTTTAGATCGGAATATTTGGGGAAAATTTTCAAAACATTTGTAGGGCGTAGCGATAACAGTTCACGAGCTGTACTGCGTCTAAAAGTTGTGTATGCATACATATTTGTATTATTTCTTGCACATTTTCGTATTTTCCCCAATTCAACATATACAAAATGATAAGTTAAGATCTTAGGAGATAAAAAATTCCTTTCTACATATTCATATAAAATTACATTCATTAAAAACATCTTATAAATCATAGTTTTGCGGAATATCGCATTGCCGATATTCTCACTCATTACGTAATTGGACGCAATTTAATGGCAAAATATTACGAAAATAAGCCGAATTATGGGTTGGATTTGAGAGCAAAATGCTTTCTGTTTGCGATTTTATCGTAATTTTTCATATTTAGTTTTCTACTTAGTAATCGCAGAAGAAGATTTAAATAAAAAATGTTTTTAATTTTCTTCATTATTATTTCTTACGTTTCAAATTATTTCTTCGTTTTTTGATAAAGAAGTTGAAAAACTTCTTGGATGTGTGAAAACTGATTTAAGTGCTTATAAAGGGATGCTCATATTTTTATGATGCACTCTAGACAAGAAAGTGTTACAAATTTGTTACGAAATTCATAATTTATGGCTGACTTCACAAACGCAGTTTTAAAAGCAGAAAAAAGTGTTTTAGTGTTGCTCTGCAAGCTGTGTTTATGAAATCAGCCTATACTATGAAATAGAGATTAGAACCAACAATGCGTGATCATGATTAATTTTTTATTTCAATCACGTGAGGGCGCGTCCGATGGTGAGTGGCAATTTGTTTGCTTTAATGTAATTTATTCCATTTAAGTTCTTATTTTTTTAATTTTTTTTCCTATTTCGTGAGCGTGAATTTCTTTCGTCACTCCATACTATGGTGAAGGGCATATAAGATCCGGCACAGCCGAATATATCTCTCTTACTTGTTGTTATTTGTACTCAAAAGTACGACTCGTACTCAAAGCAAGTATAAAATACTTGAATTTATTACAGCGTTTTTCTTTCTTTGTACGAAATAAAATAAATAGAAAATCAAATAATTTTTTAGTGAATTTAAAAGTTGCTTATTCAAATTTACTTAAAACAAATATTTGCAGTCTATATATTGTTGAAACCTAAATAACTCAGTACAACATTTTTCAGCTTCTTAATTTGGAACTTAATTCTGAAAGTTGCACGTGAAAGTATCCCAAAAAAATAAGTTGGCTGCATTAATTAATTACACTTTAAAACCAGAAAAACATTGAATTATACCGAGATATAACCATTTTAAAATATAGAAAACGTGATAAAAATCCACCTTGAATAAAAATATTCGTATCGTCATCATATTATTAATGCAGCCAGCTTAACAAAACGAATGGTGCAGAAGTTCTTATTTTTGGGGCTTCTTCCACGTGCAGCTTTCAGAATTTATCCCAAAATCATGTGTTGTCCTGTGCAATTTTTTTGATTAGTTTATAAAAAATGTTTGTGAAACAGGCAATTTAAGAAGTACTATGCCAATTTATTTGATCAATTTCAAGTCAATTAATTTTCATCGTATTACCATGTAAATTAAAAAATATTTATATAGCTTTTGAGCTTATTTATTACTTTCACTCAAAGATTTTTTTCCCCTTATTTTATTACTTTCATTCCTCAGTTGTTTTTCAATTTAACTGATTTTCTGTTTTGTAATTTACGATCATTTTGAAGCCAATGTAGTTGGCTTAAAAGGAATACAAAAATATAAGACTGTTAGCGCATACCTCCTTCCAATTAAAATCGATTTATTATAATATTGAAAAACGTGGAATCTTTTTATGGTAATATTTTTCATATAGACTTTTTTGTTTACAAAATTAAATTATTTTCATAATTGCATAAATTATGAAATGAAGTTAAAAGAAATAACTTAGACTGGCCAAATACACTAGCCCAAATAATATTTAATAAAAAAAATATTTTCTTAAAAATACATTGATGTTAGTAACTGAACAGTTTGTTTGAGGCTCCTTGGCTTTGCCAGTAGCCAATTTTCTTTTCTATAGAAAATAGAAGACATTTTTTTTTTGAAGCGCAGAAATAATAAAGTTTATATTCTTTATCAAGAGATTTATTCGGAAAACCACTTTACATTTCCCAAATTAATCCATGCTTTTAGTTTATCATTAAACCTATTTAGAAGGTTCCTCTTTCACTCGACATGTATTTATGAAAATTAAATATGTCAATTGATTTGCCAATCTTCATTGTTGTTTTTATTCAGTATCATAAAAAGAAATTAAAATTAGTTTAAATAAGATAAACAATAAATAGAATTGTTATAATGAAATCCTTTAAACTTTCTTTTGAAGTACGGCATAGTAAAATGTTTTTGTCCCTCAGGATACTGGAATATAAAGTGAGTTTTGGTCTTATTTTGCCTAACTAATATCATTTTTATGACAAGTAGTAATAAACTATCTTTTACTTTGAGTGAAGAGAGATTTACTAAGTACAAAAAGTGAGTCTTATGTTTGTGTTAATTAATATAATGCCGTAAAAATACTACTCATATTAAAAGAGTCATAATATATAAGTAGGTTTAAATACATTTTTTATTATAATTATATTAACATTAGATTGTTAAAGTGTCTCCAAAATTTTTTTTTACAGTTTCGAGAAAAAATTTTCGTTAAAAGTAAATTTGTAGAAGAAGCTGTAAAATGTTTCATGCTTTTAACAGGTGAGTAAGTCCGAAAAAACAGTTATTTAAGAGACGAAATTGAATACCTCTAAAAAAGTCATTCCTTTAGAGATGCATCGATATGCCTTTTCGCCGGTATCGATTTCGATACCCAAGTTATCAGACCCTCTGCCAAAAGGATACACAATTGCATTTGATAATTTTTTTACTACATACAATCGGAATATTACATTGCATGGCACTATCCGTAAAAATAAAACTTTTTTGCCACAAAAAATTCTAGACATGAAAAAAGTCCATATTGTACTCTGAGTTTTTCTTTTCCAATGATATAACAATAGTATATTATGTACAAAAAAAATACGTTCTCCTCTTAAGTTCTCTTCATCGTTCAGCCGATGTAAGAGATGACGACAAAAAATCTTAAATAATGCACCCCTACAACCAAAGGAAATATGGAGTTGATACTCTTGACCAACTAGTTGTTAATTACACATGTAAGCCCATGACTAAGCGATACCCTGTTGCCTTATTTATAGATTTATCAGCACATAACTCCTACATCCTATGGACTGATATGAATCCTTCCTGGAATTCTAATAAAAATTTTAGACGCAGGCGTTATCTAATAGAATTGGCAGATCAGCTAATAAAGGAGCATATTTTGCGAAGAAAGGTTTTTTCACATGGACCATCAGAAATAAATCTTGTTAAAAATATTCCAGAACAAAATGATCACACAGGTGCCTTGCAATGTTCTAGACAAAATAGTAAAAATTCACTATTGTCCAGTAATTTACCAAATAAAAGACAGCGGTGTTTCTATTATCAACACAGAAGGAATTCAAATAAGTATTCCCTTAAACGTGATTGTTGTAAAACATTAATTTTCAAAGACCACATGGTCACATTGTGTATAAATTGTGATACAAATTCTTAAGATTATATACATTAAAAATATATGTATTAAAAAATATAATTATTATTTTAAAAACGGCTGAATTTCAAGTTTAATTTTATTTTATATGTACATAAGTATCAACTTTTTTTTTAATCTTATTTATTTCAGTTTCCATTTTTTTATTATACTAAATAAAAAAACAACAAATCAGATAAATTTTCTATTTAAATGTGAAATGTTGTTTATATTTTATTATTGGGTCATATTGACCCTAAGGATCATAAGAAGGGAGCATATTCAAGGGATTCGGAAAAGTGTTAACGGCGATACTGATACTTGTACTGCAATAGAATTTACGGTAAAAATAACAAAACTCAAGTAAAGCATTCTTCATTATTATACAATATTACAGTTCAAATGATTATTTGAATTTAGGATTTATATTATTTCGAATTTTTGTTTAAAAATAAAGTATTCTAAAATTTTGTGGAGAAACAGAATTTCGCTAGTCTGTGTCCTTTTAAGTTATGCAACTTTGGTCGATACCATTCTTTTTTGGCTGGTGGGAGCGAAGAGAGGATTTAAGACGATTTTATGCAAGTAATCTTGGAATTCGGGTTTATATACAGTACAAATGTAAACGAATACAGAAAACCATATAAAGTTTGTGCAATAAAAAGAAAACAAGCAAAATTTATGTAAAAAAGTTGCATATTGTAAACCAACTGGTACTCTCTCTGAAAATTAATTTTTTTCTGCTCCATTTTTTAAAGCTTGGGTATGAGATATCGTGGCGCCAGTAAATAAGCGTATCTGAGACTCTAGATATATTGGAAGATTTTGTGTATCTCTCGAATTCTTTTTTAGAAAAAACACAGCTCATATTCCTTTGAATTATCTAATATTAGCAAATACCAACCAAAGTTAAATAAAGGAATAAAAGCAAATGGTTTTTAAAATCTGTTGAAACGGTTGCAAAGTTAAGAGAAATTATTAATTACTCCCTCTTTTCATGTATATTTTCTTTTAGCTGTTATTATGCAGCGAAATAATCATTGAAAATATCAAAGCAGTTTCAAGTGCTAAGCTACTGTTAACATATATTCATATATGGGCAAGACTCAGAAACAACCGCCATCCAGAATTTTTTTAAATTCATCCAACTTATTTTTTATATTTTTAAAGTAATATTAGACTAGATATTTAATTTTATACATAAAATAAATGTATTACGATGATCATTAATGCGCAACTTAATACCAAATCCTACCCTATCTCAGATCTTCTAATTTCATACCAGAAATTAACAATTTCTAGGTATTCGTATCATTATTTTACTGAAGAAAGCCATATTTTTATACACTTCAATTTTAGAAAAAAAATTTTGTGTTTACTATTTTGGAAACATTAAATTAGGTATGAAATTTCGGAATAGAAAATAGAATAGAAAAAATGTAACGTGCGTCTCAAAGGCTTCACGTCTTTTGATAAAAAACTACAAAATTTTTTGGCTGCAAATAAGTTATTTTTGAATTCTCTTATATTCATATTTCTTTTCTTTATTGTACAGAATTTTGTAGCATGCATCACAAAATTTTGTGAACAATTATTTCGCAACAAATACCTGCTAAAAATTGTTTTTTATGCCATTCAAAAGTACACTTATATTCCACTAAACACCACGCATAAGTTGAAGGCACCTCTTTTGAAAGACCGGTACCAAATATATTTTTGCTAAGTAACATAAGCCTTATCAGAATTTCAAGTATTTACCTATCTAGGTTCAAATAATAAATCGACTAGCAATAAATATGTTAACATATATTGCAACATATGTCAATATTATGTTATCTCCATGGTAGACTGCTGTATCGCACTCAAACATATTCATTGCTGTCAAACTGTGTAGTAATTTTTGTTCCATGTTTTTTTAGTGCTTCACATTTTGAAAAACAAACTACATTGTCAATAGATGCTAAAAAGTATAAACTAAATAGTTAATAAATTTATTATTTATTGATTTATTTTTTAAATTGTGAGATTACATATCAACTTGTGGCATATGATTATCGTAAGAAATGCAGTTAGCAAAATTGCATCATTTTTCCGCCTACGTGCTTGCTTTATTGCTGAAATATTTACTGCTAGTCAATACAGGGGGTTACAGTTCTGTAAAATAAGAGAAAAATATCATATCAATACAATCTTCGATTTTTCTCTTTACTCATCGTTGTTAATAAAAGTTAAAGCGCCTGCCTGCTGCAGTCCACGTCACATCTATGAAAGAAGTACAGATGGACAGACATCTTAGAGAAAATAAATATATATAAATTCTATTTTTTTCTTAAAGTTTTGCAACAGTTATTGCAAATACAAAAGATATTTAGTATTCTTAAGCTACAATAGAATAGTACAAATTAAAATGTGTCCATGAAATCGTTTTAATTTAAGTGAGTTTGATAGTACTAAAGAGGGCTACAACCTAAATTGTAAACTTACGTTTTAATATCTTATTGTACAAGGTGTTCCAATAATACGTTACATTTTGAATAGTCCGCTATTCCTCCAGTAGTCTTAATTCAAGCTGTAACTACCTGAGAGGTGATAAGTAAAAACTACTCAATTATAGAAATGGAACGATATACGCTTCACAATGCATTGAAATTATTGAAATTCAATACAAAAATTATGAAAATTTCCAGGTCGAAAAAAACTCACCCCTATTGAGCATCCAAAGCGTCGAGCCTTTGTTAATTGAGTCTTTGAAATGGCTTAAACTGATCATTTCACCTTGGTGGCTACTTTATCGCAATTGGGTTTAAAATGACCCAAGTGTTATTATTGAAAGCCCTTCCATCTTTAACGTGTGAATGTTTGGTGCGGTTTTATGTTTGGCGCATCATTGAACCTTTATTTTTGAAAAATGTGCCTGGAACAACCTTCACGGTAAATATATTGCGATATCAAACGATAAATAATTTTTTGGTTCGGTCGAAATTGCGTGAAAAGTTTTCTGAGCGTGTAACTTCCCAAAGAGGCAATCACAATTCTCCACCGCGATCTTTTATGATTTGCCACCTTTGGACTACGCGGAAAGAAATGTCTATGCCAATGTAACCGGCACTCAATTCAAGACCTGAAAAATGGAATTCGTGAAGTTATCGGGAACAAAAGTTCGCAAATGTTCGAAACGGTGAAGGAAGATTTTATTAAAGGAATTTGGCCCTGCATGTGTAGCCATGGTGCTCATTATATTGATACTTTTTCTTATTACCATCCATTCTTTTTTTTACAAATTACATCTATTTTTGGAAGACTATATTTGACTTTCTATACATATTAATGTGAAGTAGAAATGTATATATTTACATATCTAAGCCTTAAATTATGTATATGCGTGTAAAATATTTCAGTAAGTCCCAAAAGTTGTATGCCAATCGAATTATTTTGAAAGGTGTTATGGCGCTTTAAATTATCATAAATTGATGAATTATTGATTTAATGTTTTTCACATTTTCAAAATATCGCTATTTTAAGTTTATATATGTGGTAAAAGTAAAATAATTTTTAGAAATGTAGAAAGGGACCTCTCCTTTGGTAAATTTTTCCAAAAAGGTATACAAGTTGTCCTAACATTCCATAGTTTTTCCTCCATCGTTATATGTGAAAACACCACTATGCATTGCAGAAGGCTGCATAAAAACAATAAAATAGGAGATCATGCCTTTCCATTTTGGCAACCGATTAAAATTAAATCTTTTTTATTATGTGCTGCTTGTGGTTATAAAAAAGTTATCATAGACGGGAAATTTAACAAAAGTGGCTCCTTGAGCAACAATCTTAGGACACATCCCTGTTGATGTCCCAAAAAAATTTGAGTGAACGATTAGGATCCCCAAAAAAAATAAGATGTTCCAACTAATCATAGGAAATTAAAAAAAACTTTATTTTTCTTTAAATAATTTTTAAATTAAACTCAATTTTTTAAATCAATATTTTCTGTTTATTTATTTAATACCCTTTTAACATTAATACGATAATTATTTATTCATTTATTTATTTTCCAATAAATCTGTTTGTGTTAATTGTAAAGAAACTTGTCATATGCAATTAGTTCTTTTTTATTATTTTTCATTTATATACTTATTAGGGCGGTATATAGTTGTTAATTACAAAAATGTTTCAATAATATTTAATTTATTCTGTACTAACTTAAAGATTGATGCCTTCATTTTATTTTCTTGTAACATGTTACTATTAGAAATGTTAAGTTTGGTAGATACTTTAACCACGAATCGACGTACAAACAAACAACACTTGCAGAATTGAATTTTATTATGAAAATTCATGCTTGGTTAAGCAAGTGCGTCGTGTACTTTTTTCATTTTATGGCCAGTTTGGGCGACATTATTGGACATAAAACCGCCAACACACATGCGTAGAGTGCGCACACAGGAAAAAATTGCTGCTGCTTCCTCCAGTGTTGTCGATGACCGTAAATTATCGATTCTGCGCCGATAATTACAATTTCTTTTTGCTCAAAATGGAAGAGCTGGATTTGGCTGACGTGTGGTTCCAACAAGACGGTCCCACATGCCACACAGCACGAGTTCGGTTAACAGTCACTACTAAACTATTTTTTTGTGGGGCTGTGTTAAGGCTCATGTCTATAGAGACAAACCCACAAGGGTTTAAGCACTGGAAGCTCATATTGAAGAATTTTATTTTTTATCAAATTCAAAAGCTCTTAAAAATCACCATTTAGTTTTAAACAAGATTTATTTTTTTAAAAATATTTCAAAGCATTAATTCGTTTATAGCGAATTATATTATACTTTTTAAATGCTGCATAATGAAATTTAATTATTATTATTCTATTTTGGAATAATAAATAGCATGCTGATATTTAAATAGTATCGCTGCAAAAAAATATCGAGATTGTTTGAATAGATTCAATAGTGTTTGGCGAAAATTGTTTAAGTTATTTATTTATATTTTTCTTTTCATAGCATGTAAAATTTAATGTACAACCACTTACAGTGATGCGTTCAAATAAGCGGTACTTTAAGCTAACGATTACAAAAGTATCTATTATATAACGAATAATGATGGTTTTTGAGCATTAAAAAACAAAAGAATAGTTTGATTTTATCATGCAATCACTGCGTTTAACAAAGGCTGGGTTAGAGTTAAATTGAGCAAAAAAATATTATGAAAATCTGTAATAAATTTTTGTGCTTTTTATATAAACTTTCTATTCAATTCAACCGTCTGGATAGTGGAAACAGCACTAGCAACACTTGCCAACAATGTTCATTATGAAAAATTATATTTAACGACACACTAATTTGTATTCTAGAGAAAATGTCGCACTTTCGTGCACATACACCCACAGAATATAATAATTAAAATTTAAAAAGGCCTTTTTTGGCAACTTTTCTTACCGCTGTTAGAACTTTGTAATAAATAATATGAAGTAAATATATCTAAGGTTAAAAAAACAATTAAATTGTCAGTATTGAAAAATTGTAAAACTATTGCAAGATAAGATGGCCGGCCCTTAGCTCTCCGCTTTATAGACAGTAATATATTAATTTACGGAATTTATAAATACAGCACACAAAAATGTTCTTTTAGCAACTTTCGTTTTTTAATTAATAGTTACAAAATATAAGAATACTTTGTTTGAAATGAATTCTATTCTTTATTAACAAATGCTAATAAAATCGCTTCATACTACAGGATGGAGCAAAATCAATCATCCTTTCTTCATAATATCCATTGTGGTTCCTGTTTACAGTAATTTATCATTACATTTTAGCGTTTTATTAATGTTTCTTCGTTCTCAGCGAACATTTTCGAAAGGATGATTAATTTTGCGCTATCCTGTACTTATGCTAAAACTCTTCGCTATGTTGACCTGTAAGAAAACCCTTTTGCCGGCTCCACCAACATTTCCAATATTTGGATATAAGGACAAATGTTAAGCTTTTTTTTGAATTGCAAAAAATTTTTAAATAATAATAACTTTTAAACACACAAAGAGAAAGAAAACTATTGCAATTGTTCTCAATGTGTAGCTTTTGTTTGAAATTTAGAAATTTGTTTATTTACATTTACAACAGAAGCAATAGTAACAACAGTTTTTGGAATAAACAGTAACACTTCATTTAAATCTGAAACATGTAAATTCGACGTGCAACTTAAAAATTAAAGTACCATCTTGTGTGAAAGAAGACACGCCTGAAATAGTAACAATAACTCATATCATAATGCGTACGCTTTATTGCTTAAAACAAAAGCTATTGCAGAACAATTGCATGTATGTTGGAATATAAGAAAGAAAATATGTAGTTGTATTTGTTATTCAGAGTATATGTGGAGATCTGGTTTGTACAAAATCGACTTAAACTAAATTTTTCCGATATACATGGTGGCGCAAAAATAACCTTCCGATGTTTTTTGGCTGTAATTTAAAAAAAAATGAAAAACTTTGATTCTTCTTGTGGATTATTTTTATTTGGTCTTTTAATTTTTTTACATCAAGTCGAGAATATAATGTCATGTAAATGGCCGCTGCCACAGTTGATTGTCATTTGAGCCCTTTTTATGGCATTTTCCATCACTTTGGCCAAAACTTCCGGCGATAGGTCCTCACATTCTTGACTTTGAGCGGGTGTAATGGCTCTTCGTGGGTTACGCGCGGATTTTCAGTGCCCCAGAAGCGTAAATTTTGCTTATTTACGTACCCGCTAAGATGAAAATGGGCCTCATCACTCATGATTATTTTTGATGAAAAATCATCTTCCTGTATGAAACATCACTGCTATAAAAACTCACACACAGATTGTTTTGTTTTATTTAAACATCAAATTCCCTTATTGACTTTAAATATTAGAATTTTCAAGCGGCTATTTGCTTATCGATTAAGCGATTAATCGCTAACCGATTAACTGTCCTATTAATTGAAAATAACCTAGTTTCGGTTATGGGTTGAATGTTTGAATGAATAATTGGTTATTCGGGAAACACAGGACACTGCTAAATCGGCCAATGTGGGTCAACTAACCGATTACAAGAAGTTATATATTTTTGTAGTACTTGAACACTTCGTTTGTGTTCCACCTAATCTAACTGAATTAATCGAAGGTTTTGTAAGAATTAAGAACTTTAAGAAAATATAAACATTACTTAAATGGCATAAGAGAAAGTTCGAAATGCTTAGAGAAGTCCAGATAAATTGCTTTCCATTTTACCTAGATCTCTAAAGTGCAAAATGATTATTTCTAAGTCAAGTTTCAGTTAAACTAAAGAGAACAATCTATTCAAACCGAAACCTTTCAGACAAATTTTTTTGTAAAGGATTATTTTAGAAGATGTCCTTAAACTAGAAGATTATTTTATGAGAGTATCTAAATTTATTGTTCTATTTAAAACATATTTATGAATTCTGTGTCTATCTGATTCTATTACAAGGAATTGTTAATAACAAGATCTCAATATAATAAATAATTTGTATTTATTCAATTGAAATTATTGAAAATGTTTGTTAAGCGGGTAACTGGTTAATGCAAAATTAAATGTGTATTAATTAAGCAATCAACCGACCAATTAAAATATAAAACCGATTAATTGAATACCCTAATATATAAATTGTACATTCGTATATTTCAAATAAGGTAATTTTTGTAGAAATTTATTTTATTCTGTTTTACATAAAAATCTATTTGAAATTGTGTTCTGAATATTAAGTAATACCACAAATAAAGCTTAAG
Organism: Gymnocheta viridis; assembly: GCA_956483585.1. NCBI lineage: Eukaryota > Metazoa > Arthropoda > Insecta > Diptera > Tachinidae > Gymnocheta > Gymnocheta viridis. The sequence goes on along the minus strand of OY101441.1, from coordinate 57,964,198 downwards.
TTTTTAAAAAATTTTTATTAATTGAAAGCTAAAATACACCAAACATGCACTTAACTTTTATTTAATTATAAATGTCATTAAGGTGAAATATCTAGTTATAAAATATTTACATACAACTTTTATTAACAAAAATACAGCTCATAATCGTATTGCAAAAATATTTAATTTTATTGATTATTTTATTTAACTAATTTTTTTCATTGAATTTTTATTTTAACATATTTTGAATAATTGTATATACATTCAGCAGTTCTTTGAATTTGTATAAAGGTTATAAAGAAAAATAAAATAGATTTTCATTGAATATATTTTTTTGTTGCGTTAAACATTTGATTTTTGAAAGTTGTTTTAGAAGCGTTTAATCTTAAAATCGCTGTTAATGAAATAGGTTCCACTAATTTTCCATTTCGTTGTGAGGAAATAAAAAAGAAAACAACTCTAATCAAAAATCATCAGAAATTAATTAAACTTACTCTACTTGCCGAACCAACGTTTTTGGATTTTCCTTAAATATTTCGCTATTATTAGCTGTTTATTAAAAAATAATTCGCTTAAAGAAATTAAAAAAAATAAAATAAAAAAATAAAAAATCGTGCATGAGCGATTACGCGCGCAAATGTTTGTGCTGTTGCAAGTAAATGCTCATTGAACCTAAACTATCTATGACACCATCTGTACTTAAACTGAATGAATTGAATGTGTATTGTGTACAGCACGTATTAAATTTTACATACATGTGTATGTATGTACATATTATTTATATACAATATTTTTTCGTTTTATTTAATATTCCAAAGTAATATTACTATTTACTTTTTGAGCTTGAAATAAGAATGCTTTTGATGTGGACAATAAAAATCCAAATACATATTTATGTGTTTAAATAAACATTTTTATAATATAATATATATATATATAACACGCCTACGATATTATTGTTCGTTAAAAGCATGGGTAGAAATATAGATGTGACTAATAGGGTGTTGTTAAATGAGAGAAGTCCTTAACATGTTCATCATAATATCTATATATCGCACATGCATATTCAAATAAATGGGCAAGTTTATAACTATTCTTCAATAGTAAATAATACTTTGGAAGTACTAACAAATAGATATATTTTTCATTCGGAGAAAAACTGCACACGCAAAGAAAACACATCGCTGTTCCAATCATAATTCAATGTTGTTCGTCGAATCATAATATGATTGAATTAATAATACATAATACTTATTATGAAAGAACTGCTGTTATATAAATGATATTGTTATTTTAGTCAATAATATTATTTTGTCATATGATAACAATATTATCTAGCTAATATTCGAAATGTGAAATTTCGAATGGATGGATGGATGAATGGATGGATGGATTTTTGTTACTCAATCAACCCAGAACGTCTCAACGGATCTGTATGAAATTTGGAACAGAGATAGATTATAGTCTGCAACAGCTCATTGGCTACTTTTAATCCCATCAATGTATTGTTTCCCTGGGATAGATTTGTTTTAATGGTCGACATAAGATTTTGCATAGGTTGTGGTATTTTAGGGGCCGGAAAATGACACAGAAGAAGAGTGCATACTTTTTAATCGTGGGTAATACCGCGGGGCGTAGCTAGTAATTCAATATAAATGCACTTAGAACAAAAATTTAAAAATTTCATATGACGAGTTTTGTATACTGTTCTATGTATGAAATTTATTGATTTGATAAACATTCATTTATATATTTTCTATGACGACGAGTTTTGTATATTAGATACACAAAATTGCATGTTAGTTTCTTGCAAATATTTTTCCTAATGAATTTTTAAAAAGTTATATTATTGACAGACATAGTACTCAAATCAACGCAGATCTTATTCAGCTTTATTTTTATGAAAATAAAATAATTTTGTTAAACGGTTGCATAATAAAAATCAGAGCACATACTCGTATAGTGCATAAAATTCATAAGCATTGGAAAGGCATTGTTGTCCTCTGGACAAGAGAACAAAAAACATTTCGTATCAGTGTCCAGTGTAAGCTCACTAAACCACAGGCTGACACATTTCATCTGTGGATGCGATAGGCCAATTCAGCTTAAACCAAATACTAATGATTAGTATGTAGTTATTGATGAGTATGATGGTCGAGAATTGCAAGTCTACAGTAAGTTAATAAAGGCTCACGATTCAGTGATATATTAAAACAATGGTTGACTGTGAGCACAAAGTATCCTTGAAAGGATAGCAAAGAGTAACACTGCTCAGGGTGCTCGAATAAGACACTTCATCATCAATAGCCCCCAATTTGAATAATTTTCATGTCTCAACCTGTAACTATTTGACAGATTACAAGTAATAATTGCACTATTATTAAAAATGGAACGATATATGCTTCAACAACAAATTAAAAATCACCAAAAAAAATTATGAAAATTTCTCGGTCACAGTTTACGAAACTAATGCATTTTTGCGTCGTTGTGAAATTCCTTCTCGGACTGCAATTGTAAAACTGATGCTTTTAAGACAAGTTAGTGTTAAGTTAAGTTCGTGCATATTGCTGTTTTAGCGCTCAGTGTTGAAGAAAACACAGGAGGCACAAGTTAAGTCATTCGATATCGAACGAAATTTTCATACAAATTCAAAAACTCCACTATCGATTTACCACCTCCATGGGCGCATTGGTGATGGAAAAATTCATGAAAGGAATATGGCCCTGCAAGCGTGGACGAGCCATCCATTTAGATGATATTATTTAATATTAATTATGTCATAACCTCCTCGTTGCAATTAATAAACATCTGAGGATTTTTCTTAAAAATACTCGACTTTTTTCATCTTGGAAGACTCTGTGTAAAAGGGAATATAACTTCTAATCGGCGGCTCTATTTACTTATGTTTTTTGAGGCATACGTATTTACTCTCTAATCAAAGAACTCATATTGAAATTCAGAAGACCTTCTATCATAAACTTGGAGGACACATTCGCAATGTTCTTATCTCTGACCAATTACCCAGTGGAATATACTGGATAACAACTTTCTTCCCATTGATTGTGACCATATTTCAAGCATAATCTCAATTTCCAGCCTTGGTGTAGTTCTTGTAACACTCAAAATACTAAAGTAAGTAACTCTTGCATATTTTCTGTGAGAGCTCTGGGCTCAAATATTTTACCATCGGTGCGAAAATTCGGAATGCAGCCATGGACTATAGTCGTCATTTTGGGGACACACATTAATGGACTGTGCCTTCCTTCTTTCGTATCATCATATCAAGAAATTGATTAAATTTATATTACAAGCTATTATTATTTTAATTTCAAGTGCATTTTAATAAAAACTATTATCACACAAATAATAATAAAAAATTAGTATTTTTTATTGAAAAATAATTTTTTTACTAAAATTATGAGTCTCGGAACGAATTAAATGAAAATTAACACAAATGTATGGAAAACTGTGGTTCGGTTTGTGTCGTTTCGGTCTGCGTCGTTTCGGTTTGCGTCTCCTTTTCCCAGTCCCAATTACCGACGCTAACCGGGGTATGAGTGTACTTTTATGGTCATAATGTGCATGAATTGTGGTGATAAAAACCAAATGATGTAACAAGCCTTAGTGTTTACATTTAGTTGAGCAACCAAACCATATGTTTCCAAATAAATTTTAGAAATTAACACAAACATAAACTCAACATAATTAAGTTTATTTTATGTACACTGTGGCTTTGCGGTCAGCTTTAAAAATGTTCTAAATACAATATTGCATTGAAAGTAGCAAAGTTTTTTGTTTCAAAACTATTTTTTTATTAGTGTTACATATATTTGATAATTTATAGTTTATATAATATAAGTGTCGAAATAGGCAATTTATTTTAGTATTTTGGTTACTTTAACATGAACGTAAACTTTGTTTTATTAAATACATATTACAATTTAAGAAATCTAGTGTAACGACTCTGAAAATGGTGCTGCTTATTGTGGGTATTAGGAAAAACTGTGCAATGTATTTTTTTATATAATATTTATTTTATATTTTGTTTATTTATTTAAAAATTAGTCAATGGATAAAACAGACTAATAACAAGATACTAAAATTATATTAAATTACATGCATTATAATAAAAATTTTAAGGTTATGAATTAAGAAAAACAATGATTTTATGCTTTATAATATTAGAATTAAAAGAAAAATCAACAAGTTCAAACAAATAATTATATTGACGCCATAATCTCGTGAAAGGATCAGCTATATCCTAATTTTAGACCTAAAAAACTTAATAACAAGAGGATTATAATGGCGAGTACTACGACAAGGAATATTAAGTTTAACAGAGTTTAAAAACAAATTCAGAGCAAATGTTACCATTGATAAAGTTTATCATAAAAGAAACATTTAACATTGTACGATGACTTTTGAGAGTATGAAGATTTATTAATGCTAATCTGCTAGTATATGAAGGCAAATTTGTTGAGGAACTCCATCTAAGGCCACGTAAGCAGAACAACAAGAATTGTTTTTGCGCAGATTCAAAACGAATATTATGAATGTTGAGGTATGGATCCCATATAATTGATCCGTATTTTAAGTCAGAAAACCCTTTTGCCCAACGCATTAAAAAGGCTAGAACACCTCTAGCTTTATTTATAGCTAAAGTAATATGAGAAACAAAATTCAATTTAGGATCCAGTAAATTTCCAAGGTCAAGAAATAAAACAACCAAATCCAACTGATGACCTCCCAAGGAATAGTTAACAGCAACAAGATTACTTCTTGAAAAGCGCGTGCATTTACATTGTTTTAAATTCAGCTCCATCATGTTGTGTTTGCACCATTCAAAAAAGTTATTAAGGTCACTTTGAAGATAAACGTAATCATCGTCCGCGTACATCAGTATATTGGCGAAGTTTATAAATTCAGAAGGTTTTTTATAAACAGCGAAAACAGAATCGGACCAAGATGACTGCCATGGGGAACACCAGATGAGACATATACATATGTACTTAGTAGAATAAATGTTGTGATATCTGCCCCTTAATTTAAGAAGTTTATGGTTAACTTTATCAAATGCTTTACTGAAGTCAATATAAATAGCGCCAGTTTGTTTCTTTAGTGTAAATGTGTGATTGACTAAAGAAGTTAAATGTCGAACAATAGTCGTCGTTGAGCAACCTCTTTTGAAACCAAGTTGGTAAGGTGCATGAATATCGCGATGTGATGACAGAGGAAGTCAGCAAATAGTTTTTCAAACAATTTTAGAATAGCACTTAATTTAGCGATACCTCTGTAATTCGAAATATCGGACTTGTTACCAGATTTGTAAAGAGGTATAATGTAAGAATTTTTCCAAAATACGGGAAAATATCCATGATTTGTTGAAGCGTTAAACAATAAAGTTAATGGTTTGGCGAATGATTCTGCGCATCGTTTTAAAATATAACTTGGAACACAATCAGCACCGTGATTAAAGGACATCTTAAGTTATTTTAAGTTAAACAAAATATCTCTGCAATTGAGTGTAGGAAAAGATATTAGTTTATTTGATGCAAGCGCATAGGGATACCCAGTTCTATCATCGTAAACAGCATTGGAATTAGTACTTGCGAAAAAATTAACAAATTACAATACCAGGATCACTAGTCTTACTCTTAACAACAACACCATAGAAGATGTTGAACCATTCTGCTATTTAGGTAGCACAATTAGCAAAAAGAGCGGCGCAAATGAAGATTTAGATTCATGCATTAACAAGGTCCCTTTAGACGCATGGAAGTCTTCTGACATATCGGGACAATTAAAAAAACAAGCTTTCGATACATGGGTGAAACATGAGGCTTATCGAAAACATCGTACGACGTCAACAACTGTTCACCAACCGTTGTCTCAGACGTATAATAAGGTGGTTCTGGCCATATAGAACAAGTAATTTAAATCTGGTTCGTACAACAAACCAACCTCCAATCTAATTCTAATTCTCGAAAGAAAGTTTGGGAGGATTGGACATACACTGTGATCCTATAACGAGAAATCAAAGGTGGTAATGTGCACTGCAACTAACTGCTGCAAAATTTAGATGGAACGAGGAAATGGAAGTCAATAATTGAGACTTTTTGCTCCCCAGCTGGAGATTAGCGGAATATCATCATCATTATCAATAGGTATCCTGAGTGTTTCTGCATGTACGAGTACAGGCTTTAAAATTGGTGTTTGCAAGAAAGTATAATTTTTGAAATTTCTATACAATATTGAAACTTAGTTTTGATAAACTAAATATTAAATTTTTTTAGATGATGTAATATATTTCAGATGTATTTTTAATATCAGTAACTAATCCTTATTATAAAATTTAGACTGTTATTTTTAAAATACTAAATTGGTGTTTTCTACCGATTAAAACTTTAAAGAAAGCAATAAATTTGTTGAGGGTCTCGATAAGTAAAAATAATTAATATTGAATAGTATAAAATTTAACGTAAAATTTAAAGAGTTTCACAAATTAATTTTAACTTCCTTTATATTAAAAATAAATTACTTTTATTATTATTTGGCAAGTCCGTTTTGATACGCAGTGATCTATTTCGCGTTTCCACAGAAAACCAATGGAAGTAGTTGCTATTAAAAGTAATCAGCTGATATAATTTATTTATTTAATTTTCTTAATCAATTATTTATATTTTTAATGCGAATAACCATTATGTAAAATTGGTTTACTTTGCTAAAGCATTCCATTCATCTGCTTGTAAAATTATGATTGATTACAAAAGCTAGTTTTTAATAGTCAAGTTAATGCAAAAACAGAAATGAAAGAAATTGACAAATAGTCGCAAAAAGAAGTAATAAAAATATTTGTATCGTACTTTTTTAGAAGTGAAAAAATTAATCTAAATTATATTAAATGCCAAAGTTAAATAAAATCAGAAAGTAGAAAGTTAAAAGAATAAATCATAAAATTACTTATGCTCCATTCTGAATATGCACAAGATCTTGTGAAGTTTTGTACGAAGGGTATTCCGTTTTGTATTTTTGATTTAAATTTTTGTTTTGTAATAATGACACACAATAGAGTTTAATGTATCAATAAAAAAAATCCGAATACAACTTCCAATTCACTTCTGCTTACAGAAAGAGAACGAATTGTATTTCATATTTTAAGGATAACGATACATGAGGATTAAAGCCAATTGGCTAACTTTTGTTATTCTCTTTTTAGTGAAATTATATATACATACATATCATATCAAAACAGCTCTTGTAAATGAATTCATTGTATTGTTATAATTTGGTGTACGAAGTCAAAGCTGTCTGGGAATACAAAGTTCAGTCAATGCTAACAGTTTTACTACAGTAAAATATACGATGAAATTAACTATACCTTTTTAACTCTTTAATTTAATTTAATCTATTTTCGCCTAGCTAGCGATTGGAAAATCCTCAGCTATAAAACTCAATTTTTATTTAATGGGATTTTCGGGAAATAAGCACAAGACACACTGTATAGATATTATTATGTTTACAGCCCTATTGAAAAAGTCGGTCAATTGAATTCAAATTGAGAGATTTATAAAAATAATAATAGCTTTATTGATTTTCTTGAATCGTATGTGCTAAAATCATTCCGCATATGAAATTGCCTTGAGTTATACATTATACATTTAAACAACATCTTTGAATATAACATGTAGCAGAAATAAATATCAAGCAAATAAATTTGTATTATGGACAGATGGAGAAGTAAAATTTTTAAAAATAATTTTTTCTAAATATTTCACGCAGCTTCAATTTGCATACAATTGGGAGTGTTTTCGTTCTCCCACACTTTTTCTTATTTTCCTAAATGACCTTCTATGTCAAACTTTTAATCCTATCTACTCTTTGGCAGATGACAGCAGCATGTGCTATTCGTATTCATTCAGTAACAGACCAAGCTAAATAATGATCTTTTAACAATCTTTGAATGGCGACGTGCGAAATGGGTGGTGTAGATATTGAGGAATCAGAGACTCTTGATATTCTTGGCATGAAAATTAAATGTGATGTTCGATGGACTGATCATATTTCTCACGTCTCAATAGAAGCATTTAAGTCCCTCGGCTTTCTAAGACGGTGTAAGAGATACTTCACTCCATCTGATCTCCTTAATATTTACACCACATATATCCGACCGAAAATGGAATACAACTCTCATGTATGGGCCGGTGCTTCCAAGTCTATTTTGAATATACTCGGCAGGGTACAGCAGAGGGCGAAGATGCTCATCGGTGACAGTAGGGTAGCCAACTCTATTGACTTACTGGAGCTTCGACGCAATGTGGGATGTATTTCACTGTTTTATCGTTACTACAATGGAATGTGCTCTAACGAAATCAGGGAACTTGTTCCCGTAACATGCTCATTTTTACGAACATCCATTTGTGGTTGATATGCCAGTGGATCGCACTACGCATTACAGAGAAAATTCGTTCTTTAGCCGAACAGTTCGCATGATGAATAAACTTCCTGCAGAGGTCTTTCCTGTTACTTTCAGTGTTCGAAAATTCAAATCGAGCATCCCTTTTTCCTCCTTCCCATAACCAATTTTCTTAGTTCCAATAACCAATTTTCTTAGTACGTAGGAGTCATCCCCTGAGTGCTACTCCAAGTAAAAAAAATAAATAATAGAGATAATGGCAAGCCAAGAATTTCTTAGACTCTCTTGTAAAACCATCAATGTTTGGTAATTAACACGCCCTCAACAATTTGCTCCCCCGATTCATATAAAAATATTCTTAAAATAAAAGAAAATGCAGTTCCAGATTCGCACAAAACATTTACTTGCATACTTTTTAATAACAAATATTTTCAAATTGTTACTTTAAGCCATGATTTTTTTTTTAAGTTATTTTAATTTAATTTCTATATTGAAAAACAAATGGCATTATATTATATAATTTGAATATTTTAAATATTATTTTCTGTTTTAAATTTGTTTCTTTTAAACAAATTTAAGCCATTTGTTTAACTGTTTCAGCCACACTTTTCACAGAGATGACCTTTTCATCGAAGTAAGTGCATTTTTATATTAATTCGGATTTATTTATCATGAAAAAATGGTAATCTTTCTATTGAAATGAAAAACTCTTGTTTTTCACAATTTCTTTTGAATGCATTTAAATGGCCGCCACTCATCAGAAAAATATATTAAATTTCTTTGTAATCACATAATTTCGCGTTAATGATTGCTAAATTTTTCATTGCGTTCAGAATCGTGAGTTGATTTTATGGTTTCAAATTAAAATAAAAAAAAAATATATAATAAATTTATTGATTGCCATCCCATTTAAATCAGAATCGACATCTTCCTTCTCTTCAAATGAAACTCCTTCTTCTAAGAATAAAGTGGACTTTGAAAATTTTGAATTGTTAACAATGTCAATTTTTAGTGAACACTGCTGGATTCCAATTGTTTATTATTTCGTTAGACTTTCACTAAAGTTGTGAATTTAGGGGAATTGATTAAAATCGTATTATTAAAAAAATGTTTTACTATTTTAAATTAAATTAATCGCATTTAATGAATTCTAAAAAAATTATTTAAAAATAATTGCAATCACAAAATATTGCAATTTTTACATTATTTCATTTTGAAATCTAAAATTATTATGAAATTAATAAATGAAATTTGTTTGTTTGAAATCAGTTTGGTTTCAATGCCAAGTGATTGCTTCTCTATCTAACCAACCACTCAAGTCTAAAAAGTTAAAAACAGAAAATGTTGATGATACTATTTAAGAATTTGACAATATGAACGGAATGTCTTAAATCGAAATTTTTTTCATAGATTTAACATACCAATTGTTAACTTTTTTATCGAGCTTTCTAAATAACTCAAATGGAGATATTAATTGTGAGCTCGAGTTTGTTAAAAATCAGACTGCATTTGAAACAAAAAAATTAATTATTGATTATTTTTTAATAACTAGAAAAGACCAGTCTTTGACTACTTTCTGGAGAACATGTGCACGTTTTCACTGCAAATAGTTAAAAAACCTTACTCGATTAATCGAAGACATTTCAAAATAGATTAAGCGCTTAATCATACAAGTCAAATAATTGTGCACTCTAATATTTACAACTACCCTACGATGAATCTGCATCTAAAGTACACTGTACATATTCAATGTATCCTTAATGCGAAACTAGCTTTTGGCAGTATGACACTCAGCTTGCCTAGCCCAGTGACGTCGACAAGCATTAAAATGTATTTCAGACTATTTGCGATAAAATATAATATACATGACGCTAAATAACAAGTTCGCTTTCAGAAAGTGGACACGTTGTTGTGCTTTTTATAAATGAAAAACAAAGACAAATGTTCAAGATACCATCTAACACGTTTAGTGATTTATATTTATTAGTTAAAAACTAAAAAGAAAAATTTTCCTATTACGAAATTTATTTATATGCACATATTTTTGCTTTAAATATTTGTTTAAAAATTACCTAATATTTTATTGAACTTTTTTTTGCGGCATACAGATAATTTAATTTATTTTTTTCAAATTCTGCTAATCCGTATTTATAAAAATATTTTATTAATTATACAACAAACGAGTATTTAGCAGAAGTTGTATTGCAAAAATGTTATATTTATTTAATTTTAGTAACAAATATTTTCCAAATTATTAAGTAAGCATTTGTTTAAGTAAATTTATTTTCAATATATTTATTATTTTTAAAGTATATAAAATTTAAATTATATTGTTGTGTTGTGTTTGGGGAGTGTTTAAAAATAAGGAAAATCATTAACGAGATAAAGTGTAAAATAGTCTCTGAGGTTTAAAAATGTTGAACAATTATGATTAGTTTATTTATTAGTGGTAAAAACGTTCTTAATATTATTTATTATACCAGGTGGTTAAAATATATGTATTGTGTTAAAAATTAAAATTATTTTTTTATTCTATTGCAAATATTCACATTACGATTTAACGCCTGTGATTGTCATTGCTGTCATCTCAGTAACTTGTCCTGAATTGCAATTTCCAAGACTTTTTGTTATGGTTTTGGGTTCTTTCACAAATTAGTTGAATGATATTTGCCTCACGGGTGTTCCTAGTTTCTGAATTACTTGCATAGTTAAGTCTTTAAAGGCACCTCATAGTTGATTTATTTTTATATACATTTTTACATATTTATTTTATTGTTTGTTTGCTTTTACATTTATTATTTATTTGAATGCTGTAAAATCCTGCATTAGTTGATAATCTAAGTTACCAAATCGTAGAACATTTCTCAAGATACTATCAAATTCATTAATGGCAATATTTTATTTTATTTATTTATTTAATTTATTTATTTATAATACATTGTATTATTATTATTATTTATAATAATTTGTATTACAGTAATAGTAAAGCGAAATATATTTACTTAAATAATAATATATATATATATATATATATATATATATATATATATATATATATATATATATATACATATATATAATTGTGGCAAGGCACGAACATAAAGCAACCAAGCACTCCACGAAATAAAAGCTTGGACAAATTTTACATCTTTGTATCTCGGCGAAATAGCAATACCCAAAATGCCACTTGGATCCCTGACTTCATCAACTCGAAGATATATAATATGCCGTATATAAAATATGCAGTCTTATATACCTATTTACATATAAGCCATCTTTATATACAAACCATTAACAGCAATAAAATTATCTTTAATGTTTTATAGCATGGTATAGTTTTTATCCCATGTAATGATCAAAAAACTCGCTTCCTTCAAGTAAATTAAACATAAAAAAAATTTTAATAATAAGAAGCAAATCGAACTTAAATTAAGAAGAGCTGAATGGCCATCCATCGATGGAACCAAAAAAATTTATAATGTGAGTAAGTGAAATGCATGTAACTAGTTATTGCAATTATCATACACTAGTAATCTTCTCGAGTTGTTTGGTGCTAGAGCCTGCACGGAAAATTATAGTTTATTTTTTAAAAAGAATCTAATGTTAAATAAAAATAAAAGTTAATTTTTCATAAAGTTAGAAGTACTGATAATTAACAAAATAAAAATACCTGAAAATAATACAATAATGAAGATTATTCACGTACTTAAATATAATTGAATACATGTGGTCTTGTGAACAAACAAATTTATACATAAATCCAAAAGAAGGAGAAAGAAACAGAAATAAAATAGAAGAAAAGGTAAAAGTGGAAAATAAGTTTATGAAAGAAAAATTGAGAAAAAGAAATTTTAGCAAAATGCTAATTAAGATACGTGAGATCAGCAGCACATGAAGTTATTAAAATTTTTATTTTTCTTATAGTTTAAGTAAAATGTTTTCGTACATATTTAAGGCATATGAAATGTCTAATATGTAATTTGTTCTTTATCATTTCCTCTTTTAAATACTTGAAAACCCTGAAGTTGCAACCCTTATAATTTATCTTCGTCTCCCTTGCGGTCTTATTTAGTTTTTTATCATTAACGATCATTAGCTTCAGATCATTGACCTAATTTTTTAAATTATATATATATATATATATATATATATATATATATATATATATATATATATATATATATATATATATAT
>OY101441.1:57946446-57951412 GCA_956483585.1 Gymnocheta viridis | reverse complement strand
AATCACAACACACACGTAATCACGTGTGATATGTTTGTCTGGGGTAAAACTCGAAAAGTCATGGGATTATCAATAAAATTAGTATGGGCAACTAAGATCACTGATGATTATCAATGGTTGGGTTGGGCGATAATGAGTTCCATGACCATCTGGAATATTTTTACCGCATTACTCCTATTTAGATTCTGTATTATTAATATATTCCGGTTTGCTTTCACTTTACTTATTTTCTATAATTCAGCATGTAAATAAAACAATTGAAGTATGTAGCAACATCAAAGAACCAAAAGTCCACGTACCCCCTTTAGCTGACGAGCCAGAGCTTGATGTAAAGCATGCTAGGACTTTTGACCACTAAAAGAATAAACAAATCTTGCACCTCAATTATGTTATATGCTACAGAGAACAGATGGTAACATTGAGAATGCTTAATTTTTGAAACTCTGATATTGCGCGTTATGCTAGTTTTTATATCAGTGTTCCAGTGCATCTGCTGTCAAGTATGCGCGTTACATGTGTTTTAGCTGTGTAGCTATTTTATTAATTATTTTACTTTGCCATCGATCCTTTTACAATACCGACGAACTATGAATATGTAATCCATATTTAATCAAACTGAATCCTTATTTTAAGATTTCTGCGCGATCCCATTTCTTTTTTTTTTTGAGGCATTTATGGTATTTTTTTCTAAAAAAGGGAAAAATTTTTTGTCCATTTTAATGTAAATTTTATATATAATGATTTTTTGAAATAGTGAGCTTATTAGAAATTATTAATTCATCAATTACGAGGCAATATTTTTGCCTTAAGAAAACTTTAATTACCAATTTTTTCGATAAAGAGTCAACAAAATTTAATTTTTTTAGAAAAAAACGGCATTAATCTCAAAACATATAATAGAGTTAATATTTAAATATCAAATTACTCTATAAAATTGCAGGAAAACAATCAACATAATACGTTTTGCTACCTGCGGTCTTTACTCTTGATTGTTTACTTGGAGTTCACCATATTCGTTTTTATTTATTAATGTCTATTTTATAATTGAAAGTTATATATATCTATTGTATTAATAGGCAAACACGTTTTTTAGATCCGTTTTGCGTCCGTAACACTGAACCGATTTTGGAAAGATGTATTTGTTTTTAATGGGGATTTTACATAGATGTACACAATCTTAATTTTATTTAAATCGGCTTAGTATTTTGAATCTATAAGCGTTTTTAAGCTGCTCCTAACACAAATTGTGTATGTGTGTTTGCTTTTGCAAAGAAATGAGACAGTTTTTTTTCTATATTTTCTATGTTTTTTAGATTTTGTATTTTATCGTATATATTTATGTAATTGCTTAATATTTAATTACTAGAGTGCAGTCGAGTCGCTGGATACACTAGTAAAAATAAGTTTGCCACAATATTTTTTCTTTTGTTTAGTAGAAATGGCATTTATGTATGTACGTAGTTTCTCAGGTAAATTTACAAGCAATTTTTTTATACTTTTTGAGTATTTTTATTAAATTAAACAAACTGTTCTACAGGCGCGTCGTGGCGGATGCAAAAGTATTTATAAGCTTAAAAAAGACAGGTTCATCTTTCTCTGGATGGTTTGCTTTTTTGATCGCTTTTGATCTTAAAAAGTTATACACTAATAAACTTAAAATTTTACGAAAATATGGGGGTTTGAAATGTATTACATGGCACTCTAATTATTAAATTATTCGTGATATTTCACCAATTCATATCCACCAAAAAATTTTGTTCTGTGCTGTGGAAAAATTAGTATACTGATGTTTAGACATAATCACCAATGCAATCGTAGACTGGCTTAACCGCAACAAAAAACAATACGTTTTTATACCTGCATATGAGTTATCTGGAATACAAAATTCCACTAATATCCATTTATTTTACACATACAGTTATTTGAAGAGCATAACGTATAAGTAATATTCGATGTTGTCTTGCAAAATAATGTACATACGCCACAGTTCAATTAAATTAAATTGCTTTTCATTTGTAATGTGCGTTCTCTTTCCCAAATAACATTTTATTTAAGCAAATACGAAGCTCAGTCTGTACTTGAGTTTTGAAATTTTGCATTTATTTCTACATGGAAAATTAAACGTGCTGGCCGTAAAGCTTGGTGAACAAATATTGTATGCCATGTATACACGTTGACTAATATGTACATCACTGCGCACAAACATAGGACAAATTCATTAAAGTACTAAGGCCCAAATTAACGCAGCCATATTTTACAAAATTTATGAATCTTTATAAGCATATTTTCAAAAATTATATTCGAAAATTCTTATTATTTGGAAATATTAAACTAGATTTATGGTAAGTTGGTACCTTTTATAAACATATAATATGCTCGTATGCACGAAATAGCATTCTCTCCTTTAAAGATATCTTTAAGGATTATTGGGCTTCTATTTTCTGTTATGATTTCGGTAGTAATTTTCGCTTTAGAATGTATAAATGACTAGACTGGTAGACCCTCAACTAAAAGAGCAGACGCCTACCATAAACCGTTCACTATATATATATATATATATTTCCAATCACTCAAGCACCCTACTTGCTCTGCATACTTTCTCTTTCTTATACTCTGCGAACAAGTAAACTTACCTCTAAACCATTTTTCACATTTTATTTATCTGGTTTTTACTGTGCAAGTAACTTAAGAAAGCTAACGTCTTGAAGTTATTTTCTGCCAGTGAAGGCACAATCTAGTTTACTAAAAACCAATATGCAATTAAAGCCGAAAAGTTCCCTTCCCACGACTATGCTAAGTGTGTGTATATAGAAAAAATACGTTACTGCAGCCATGTAACTTCCGACCTGAATTTGTTCAACCACACTACAGCGGGTAAAGGCCTATGTTACTATATTCGTTATAATAAGTTAACGAACAAATACAAAAAATCCTTACCTTTAACTACTATGAAAAATATCTGCTGAGACAAACAACAAGCAAATTTCGCTGAGCCTGACTCAACAATACAATTTTGCATGATAAACTTAAATTAGCAGAATTTAACAGACACTTTGAAAATTTTCTAAAAAAGTGTATTTATAAAATAAGTGAGGCAGAGCAAAAAAACTAAAGAACTAAACCAACAGAAATAAAAAACTTTTTAAACAAAATAAAACCAAAAAGAGTGAAAACAAAAATTGATTGCAATTAATTATTGCACAAACACCATAGAAATAAATTTATGCCAAATAACTACAAAACATAAATTGAGCAAAAACAAAAATAGTTTAAATTAATTACTTTAACAAAATTTCAGCTTGAAGGAAATAAATTGAAAAAACTCTGATACAACAAAGCTATAACTGAACAAGTGCATCTGAGAATGTAAGTGATGAAATGCATGGCGGCGGCTGAACTAATTTGACTGTTTGCTTTATGTTCATTCCCAGTAGAAAATTTAAGGAAAAACAATCGTGAACCTGAAGAAACGCTTTTACTGAACTAAATATTATTATTTATATATTGCGAGTTACTCAATATGACTTGAGTACGTTAATTTAGATTATTTTTAGTAATTATACTAATCCAAAAATAGTTGTATAACGAGGTTCCATATCGTATCATATGTATTTTTCTAGGGCAAATAGAATTTCAAATTGTAAAAATAACACAAAAAAATAAATTTTAAGCAGGAGAGAGAGAAAGAGAGAGAGAATCAAAGCAATGCCTACGATTTGATTTTTAGATGTGAAACGATTTTGCGTAAGCAAGATCGCGAACAAAAATCAGCCTTAGTGTCTGCCCTTACTCAGAGGCATCAACTAATTGCTTTTAGATAAACCAAGTAGACGTGATGGGAGTTGCTCCAATAACAATTGTCATGAATTATTAGAAATTAAAAAAAAAATTAAAATTTCAAGGTCGCAGTTCTGACAACTAAAGGGTTGGGTCGTCTTAGAGCATCTCTTCGCCACCATTGTGAAACTGGTCAAAAATTTTGAGCTATTAATACAAGTAAGCGATGTGAAGAATCGTCCTCACGCACTCCCTTTAAGATCAAAAGAGAAAGTGGCTGTTGCAGCCAAAAACCCAGGTTTGTAAATTTCTCGTCGATTTTTGGAATTCGAACGATGATTAATGATTTTGTTCAAATATTTTCAAGAAGATGGCGCTATGTGTCCCACAAGTAAAGACACTATCTTTAGACTTCTTTTGCAGCTACGTGAAAGATAATGTCTATGAAATGAATCAAGGCCTTAACGGTGCAATTGGTGAAGTTATCAGGAACATACTATCGCAAATGTACGAATTATGGACAGAAAATCTAATGAAGGAAAATCGTCCTTCAATGGTAGCGGTAGCGGCCATTTATTTTTTCAATCAAACATGCACCCGAAAAATTTTTTAAAATTAAAAAAATTCACCTCTTCTTGGAATTATTTTTAACATAATACATGAATTTTTAACTGTCTGCAGTTTTGAGAAATTGAACAATGTTGATGAATTGTCAACAAAAAGTTAAAGGTATTGTTCTTCTTAAAAGTAAAAAATCTAATCCAGTCAGTTATCTTATATATTAATATAAATTAGCTGGTCAAAACTTTCCCATCGATAATAAAACTTTTTAGAGGCTTGGCTTTTATATACACAACACTTTAAAATAGTAAATAATATAAAAATTTATAAACATTATGGAAACAAAACAAATAAACAAACAAACAAATAACATACTTGAGACAACTATTTGTTCAATATTCAATATTAATATCTGTAAATGTTGTAATTGATTCAATAAACATTACAGTTTGAGTTTTTTATTTGCATTGAAAACATTAACAATCATTTTACAAAATTACAATCTGATTTTACAAAATTATTTTTATTTATTTGCATTTATAAACTGTTCTAATGATTTGAGAATGAAAAGAATATAAGTTATTTTTTTGTTATATTAAATTTTATGTTATGGTCTTTAACAACACAT